>QLOY01000435.1:0-20298 GCA_003313965.1 Megacollybia marginata | reverse complement strand
TTTTAGGTTCAGTTCATTGGTCCAGGGGACAGGGGACGAACCTGTGGTCGGAAAACTACAGTATACAAGGTGGCAATGATCAGGAGTCTCAGTTGGATACCAGTGCACCTGTGTAGTGATGATTATCTTCTGCTGTCTTATTGTCTCTATGGTTTTCTGATCAGTAGCTAGTGAGTATTGAAGTGAAGTCTGTTTTTATGGTTGAATTAAACTTGGGTTTGGTTTAACAAATATCATTGCAACTTGAATGAAGTGATTGGGGACTGAAAAAGAAAAAATCTCAGTACAGTAGTTATATGCTTGGTGCATGTTGAAGCATGGGATTTATAGGATTGCATAAAGGATCATGACCTACTACACAGGGTAGAGGAGGGAGGGGGCCATAGTCAGGAGGCATATGCTCAGAATTGGAAAGATGATGGAGGAAGTTGTCAGATATTGGCAGATGTCCTTGGATGACAGAATCTGTGATCACACCATGACTTTCCATCATCACCTTCCACATCTGTTGACCTCCCAATGACCTCTGGCTACAGCCACCATGAAGTCACATTTGCCAGAATCTGTGCCTCATCTAACAGCCACTGGGATATTCCATACACTGGGTGAAAATTTCCATATTTTAGGATGAAATAAATAAGAAGTATGTGTCAAATATTAATCAGACTTTTCTGCCAAATATGAAGAAAATAACAAAGGTGTTTTCTAAATATTTGAGTGAAAAACAGGGGCCAGATATTTTAAAAGATATTTAAACTATTTTTAAATATTGGCAAAGTCTTTAAAGGTATTTAAGATATTTTTTAGCTGCTTAATTTCCTATTTTGTGCCCAGAGTTTTAAAAGAGACATCTGTTATTTCCTATATATTTTGCAGGAAGTTAGATAAGAAGCTTATTTAATATCTCTTACATATTTATTATCTATTTTACCTCAAAATATGGTAATTCTCATCCAGTGATAGAACTTTAATTTGTTACTTTCTGCAATCCAGCACCAACAATTGGATCCCAACCTGATCTCATTCTTGCCACCAAGACAGATGATAATGACAAAGCTCACTCTACCCAGGCATTCAATGCATGGATCTTTGGGTATCAACTTTGATATATGACAGCAACAAACTATGACTTCTTCATCCATGTTTTGTTTTTGCCTATAAGGAGCTAGTGGAGAGACACATTACAGAGAAGGGAGATAGGCTGACAGATGAGGTTTGGGACATTGTGAATGGAATAGCCAATCCTCCCACACATCATAAACTCTATGTGATTTAGGTAAACACCAGCTATCCTGCCAGCTGTTTATCTTCTCACTGTAGGCATGTTCATCTCCATGTTGTCATTGTCCCACTCAGGTTAATGAGGATTGTCAGCATAGAGGGTCTGTTGTAGAGGTAACTGAATCTGGATCATGCAAGATGGAAGACATCCACCAAAACATCACCAAAATTCAGAGTAATCATCTCCTCATGATGCAGCTTCAACAGACCTCTCTCCTGGACCTCAGGTTATCTGCTTTCTTATCCTCTAAATCTCTGAAAGAGTTTTGTTAGACAGGAACAGAAGCAATGGGTGACACACAGACAACTAAGCACATCCCCTCTTTCCTAAATCACTATGGGCCCTGTTGTGGGTGAAACTGACATGTGAGACAACTGAATATCCACTTTCAGTTGTTTATCTGGGGAATAGCAGGTGAACTCAAAACAAATGAAAAGTCAGTGGGTCTAACTGGATGAAATGTTTCACTTGTTTACTGAGTGAGATTCATTGGCACTTGATGAAACCAATTATGCCTTTTTTTCAGCCATCCAATCCATACAGTTCACTGGTGAATTTCATCTGGTCCAGCCAAGGTCCAGCTCAATTAGCACAACTATGCAATTTGCAGCAAATTGAGTGGTACTATCAATCAATTGTACACATATACAGAGTGTTAGTATACAATACACATAACTAGCAATTTAGATCCAGATTTGGGATGGATGGCATGTGGGACATCCCGTGACCATGTTGAACTTGGCATCAACAGCCATTGCAGACTCTCCATTCCCATCATTTATGGCTGTGAGGACAATTGGGGACTTCTATGGGCTCTCAATGGCATCTACTTCTGGCTGTCTGGTCTATGCTTGAGAACTGGCCTTCTAATGACATATTTGTAAACTCACTGTGACTGTCTAGACTTTGTTGCACAGGTTAAACTCTCAGCTGCATAGGTGGAAAGGGCTGCAACAAGGTGAGTGTTCCTTTATTCTGAGGATGTAGCAGCTGACTAGTTTGTGTCATATCTTTTGGAGTTGCTGGCAACCATGACAGCAATGATGGCTCCACTATACCTACTGATGATAAGCATAGTGATGGCTGTGAGCTGGGGGAGTCCAAGGTAGTGAAAGTGATTGGATTTGGCATAAATTCACTGGCTAGCTAACTGGATACATGAACAAATATGTTTTCTCTTTCATCCATTGATTGTGTGAAGTTGCCAAGCAAAACAAATGAGATCTACAGTGTGCATGTACTAGTTAGATGAATGAAATTCAGTTTTTAGTATCGAGACTCAAATTGGAGTTCACTGGAGTCCATTGAAGTACAGTGAACTCCACTGTAGTTCAACCAATTCAAATTAAACTTCAACTGTAGTCAGCTGCATTCATGGCCTTGAATATAATATACTGTAATCCTAACCTGCTAACCGCTGCTTTGTGGCACCCTAACCACCCTGACCTAACCTAACCTAACCTAACCTAACCAGACTTCAGCATCCTTCAATGTACTTCAGTGAAGTACAGTGACTTTTGTTAGGAAGTCCAACAAAGTCTGCCAGACTTTGCCAGCTTTCATAGGTGCAGTATATTACTGACATAAAGCAGCTGAAACTTCACTGGCCTACCTACTGATATTTCAGTCATTACACAACTGATTTTGTTTGGTACTTGGTGAATTTCAGTGGGTGACCTACTCAGTCTCACTCAAATACCGGGTGAACGAACACGTGAAATTCACACAAGCTGAGGTCCTTAGTGAATCCCATCAAGCATTTGTGTACCTCTCAGCCATCTCAGTTACTAGTGGCAAGATACATGTACTGGCCACAATCCCCATAAACTGGAAAGACCATTCATCACCCCAGTTATGATGCTAATCAACACAGAGCATTATAGCAATTTGGAATATTTGAGATAGAGTTGAGAGAGGTCCAAGACAGAGCTTGTATAAGCCTACAACTAGCAGCCAGTCAAAGGGTGAAAGGATTCAAAGGAAAGATGATTTACATAGATCTGAAACCAAAAGAATAAGCTAGATTTGCTTGCCTTGCAGTCAACCAAACATCTATGTCAGCCAGACTAGTGTCAGCTTCAATTGCTCTTACACTTGCAGTAGAGGCCACAGGCTCCCCTTACAAGCCCAGCATCAGACACTGAAAGGACATAGTAAGAACCTGAACACATCTCAAGTGCTGGTATGAAGGCAAGAACTGAGGGGAAAGGAGGGGATGAAGTGTTAGATGACAGGGACATGTATGCCTGTAGATTTCACTACATGCAAGATGTGTTTCTGTTGAATGCTGCAATGATCAAGAAATCAAGGCAGGTACATGCCTTACAGCACTGCAAACAGCCTGTAAGCCACCCAATTTCTTGTTATGGGCATAAATTCCCATCTCACCTATCTACTATAAAAGATTTTGTATTATGCTTTGTTTAGGGAGTGTTTTTGTGTCAGTACTAGTGTTATTAAACCTGGCCTCACTCTGCTCAACTCCCAGGGTCATTGAGAAGCCATCTCAACCACACTTACAGTTTTTTGAGTGATTACTTATGCTAGCACTTTATAGTGATGGCATGACCACTATCAGAACTAAATGAGGACTACACTTGGTTGGCAATTCATGTTCTCTGACAATCACTTGTCAATCTAGCTGAGCACCCTGAATAACCTGACCTATCTTGCCACCACTTGGTATCATTACAATTATCACATCTATCCTTGTATTTCTGGCCAACTTCTCCTCTTTCTACCACTGCCAATCCAGATATTGTCATTGGGATCATGCAGTTGGGAATCTGGACCCTCTGGTTCAATGGTTGTAAAATTTACCCATTGACTCTGGAGAAGCAGAAAGTGTTAGACACTTTTATCATTGAGCATTTGAAATCCAAATGAATTCAACTCTCAAAATCACCCATGGCATCTTTGTTAAGAAAAAGGATCAACCACTGGCAGTCCAAGATTATCAAAGTCAAATCAAAGCTTAACAACATGACCATACCCATGTCATTATAAATATTTCACTAAATTAGATTTGCATTGGGAATACATATAAAAATACATTTAGGGCCAGCTGACACCTGCATGGCCTGCTACATGTTGTTCACCAAGTCCCACTCAGATTGGTATTTAGAGCACTTTGAGTTTCTACACAACTGTCATGCTCGGCAAACACTCCATGCATGATACAATGCTTTGATCAGGGGAAGACACATTGAATGTGAATAACTGCTGGCCTTTGAAATCAGAGATATGCCTCTTCAAAGTAGGGCATAATCTCCCACATTCTGTTTGCCAATATGAGTTTGAGACATGCAAATGAACCTCCAGACTGCCATATGATTTGACTGATGCACCTTGATCTGGGGAGCCCCACTGAATGACCTCTACTTGTAAACAGTGTACTTCTGATGGATTGCCATCAACCACTGAAGAAGGGTAGATCATGCAAGAGGGGTAATCAAAAGGCAGGTGGATCAGGACTAACATGATATATTGTCACATTTGGAACATCAGTCACATTAGTTACTGGGTGTACCAAATGGGTTTTGTCATGATCTTGAAATCTACAGCCAAAAGTGAAAAAATAGGGCACACGTATACCCACTACTGATAGTAGTGGGAATAGCAATGAATGGAAAGCAGAGGCTTTTTGATGAATTGAGGATCATTCAAGCCATTAGTTATGTTCTCCAGTCTCACCAACTTTACTAGTCCTTTTTACCTGTGTTGAGAGAAGCTTATTTGCTTGCTACCTTACAAACAATGATAAACAAACTTTTCTCATCAACAGGAAAAGTACCAGTAATAAAGCTTTATCTGAGTCTGAAACCAGAGAAATGCAAATCCAAGAAGATAAGATATTGTGAGAACAAATCCTTCAAGATTATCATGACACTCCACTCACAGAACATCCAGGGACCAGGACAATATAGAATGCACATCAGCAAGATGGAGTGTATGGCGGTATAGACATTATGTAGCCATATCATCTCCATACTATACATACACCAGTATACATCACAAGCTACCATAGTATCTATAATGATCCACAGGCTGGCATTCAGTTAATAGTAGCAGCAGTACTAGGATCCACAAGATGATTAACACTATTGCATACATTCATGAGTCTGGTGATCTGCATACCTATTTACATAGAAAGTATCAAAACAGTCTGTAATCAAAATTAGAGGAAGTGGGTGTGGACCAAAATCTGCAATCAAATGAGCAGCACAAAACATTGTGTTAAAATGGATCACAGAGTATACCCACCCTCCATTCTGGTGCTTATCATACTCAATGATCCACCTCCTCTCATGCTTAACAAACCACTCCACCAGTGCATAGGGATAACACTAATCATTGTGACTGAAGGAAAAGAGGAGATGAACATAAACAGCACTCATGCCAGCAGATCCTGCCTTGCTCTGATATTCTACCACATATGCAGTCATACTGTGGTCATATCTTCTGTTCCTGCTTCATCCCATAAATACCAGAAGATCACTTGGTGCAAAGAATGTAGCAACAGCTGACCAAAATACTGAGATGGATCTTTGAATCTCTGGTAATGTCACAGCCCTGGTTCATGACTATCAAGCAAACCAAAATGTTTACAAAAGTATCCTATATTAAATTGAATTAACAAAATTAAGTATATAAATCATGGACAAAAGGTGAACCAAATCAGGGCTTTTGTGTGAAATTTAACTCAGTCAAAACAAAGGATTTCAGCCAGAATTTTAGCCCCTTCAGAAAAAGAATTTAGTAATATATTTTAACTTAAGAACAAAGGGAGATTTATTAATACATTTTAACTGAAGAACAAAGTAATGCATTTTAACTCAAGAACAAAGGGAGATTTTAGCAATACATTTTAACTCAAGAACAAAGGAAGATTTTGGTAATACATTTTAAGTGGTGAACAAAGGGAGGTTTATGAATACATTTTAACAAAGTAATGCATTTTAATCCAAGAACGAAGACACATTTTAGTAATACATTTTAAGTGGAGATTTTAGTAATCAATTTTAACTCCTAAACAGCAGAAACATATCTTTTGCAAACTCATTTGACTTTGATATTACACAAGGCTCAGAAGGCCAGTATTGATCTGATGAAGAAGCAAATAACTTCCCATGAGCATTATGTGCAAAGGTTCTGAGAAGAGGAGCAGGTCTGATGTAATGGGCCTTGGGACTGGCCACAGTGTTATACCTGGGCTGGTCAATTAGCAGTATCTGGTCAGTTTTTTACATGGTAGACAGTGGGAAATGTTTCCTGTGTGATTGAAAAAAATAACATATATGGATGATTAAATAATGGGAAGCAGAAGAAATCACAACATTGAATGAGGAACAGGCAGCCACCTGCAGAGACATGTGGCTATATCACATCAGCAGCTCCAGCACGGTGTGACCCCCCACTAACTATTAGACTACCAGTTAACCAGCTGGTGCACTTCATTTCTAGTCAGTTACTCATTAGATATGTAGCATTGGACTTCAACTTGGAGGTAATAAGTAGACTTTTCTTTTTGTTTTTACTGGAGTAACTTGCTGGTAGAAAATGATCACTGTGTTCTGCTTTGAGGAAACCTGCAAGACTAAAAACATCAGGAAAACAGTTTTTTGATCCTAGCAGCTCATAGCAACACAGAATGATGTAGTACCCATAGTGCTATACAGTACTATGGTGCTCTATGTAATTGAAAAGCATGTGACATTGCACACTATAATCTACTATAATTCTATGCTTGCTTTTTCAACACTATGATTTATGCATTCTGGCAGACCCTCCCAACTCAAGTGTAAGAAATTGGCCCTGAAGAGTCACATCATGTTCAATTTCTGTTGATCTGACATGTCACTGTTCTTTCTTCCTTTCCTTCACCACTGCTTCTCAGAAAATTTGAACGTATGGCTGCTATCCACACAGTCAATGGTAAATATGAGCACTATAACTACTTCTCATATTTCTGTGACATGTTCAGGCTCTGACATCATCTCCCATTTGAATGCTAGCACTCTTCTAGCTATTGAGCTTTGAGCCTGAGGTATGTTAGTTTCTTTGCTCCACACTTGTTGAGCTCTGTACAGGTTCACACTCTTCCAAGTTGTTTCCCCTCTTACCCAGCCCACATACCAACACAATTGTCATATGTAACCTTGTGTGACAGAATGCGGTTTGGTACTATTCATTGCTGAGTGCTGGTAGTTCTTAAGGGTCCGTTCGGTAACAGAAACCGCTTTTCAAAAAACCGACTTTTTGAAAAATCAGTTTGTAGTTTTTTGGTTTGAACTTGCAAATTCAGCCTGAATACCAGTCATATACATGACTTATTCATTCTTAATTATATACAGGTTATGTAGACCACTGTGAGATAGCTCATTGAGCTTTCCAAGTTTTGCAGCTGAACTTGGTTCAATCTTTGGCCAGCTCATGAAGCTTGAGTTTGGCTGGTATTTCTGGCTTAAAGCACAGTATCTTCTTGCCAAAATACTCCAGAACATTCCAAGCATCCTAATAGCCAACAAAGTGACGAGAAAGAAGAAGTGATTTTTCAAAAAGTCGGTTTTTTGAAAAGCAGTTTCTGTTACCGAACAGACCCTAAGGGTCTGGCATGTTTCCAACCCTATACAATGGCACATTGGGTCTGGTCTATGATTGTTGGTGGTATGTCCAAGTCCTCATTGTTGGCATGTCACTAACACTCTCACTCTGTGCAGCAGTGCATTGGATCATCTGTGTCTATGGTTGTTAGTGGTATGTCTCATTCCTTGTCATCCTCATCAACACAATCCAGAATCTTATATATTGTTGGGTATAGCCTTGTCCTTTCATTGGAGTGTTTGTGTAGTTTATTACATATGGTATTTTGTCTGTAGTAATATGAATATGTTCTATCTTTCTCTGTACATCTATGGAATGAAAATAAGTGACTAAATTGAGAGAATCCATAATGTTCCATAGTTGGCCATAGTGCTGCATAGGAGCTATGAACTCTGACACAGCACTACATAGTTTCATGTAGCTCAGAGTGCTTTCCTGATGAATCCTGGACTGAACCAGGTCAGAGGCCTGAAACAATTTTGTTAACATAGGTCTAAAATGCCCCGAAATAATGTGATGGGGCTGAAAGACCTCTAAACAATATAATATGCATGGAACAGTGAGGAGTCTGAGGTGTCTGACTTGGACTTGTGTTTGCACATTGCCAAACATGGTCAAACTAGTGCAAATATATCCTGACAGAACCAACTCATTTTGGGCACTGCAAGCCATGTTGGATGACCAAGCAGGCTCACAATTGAACATACAACTCTGGTTGTGGGAGACAGCTTGACAGGGGCAAACTTGGTGGTTGGAGTTACTGAATTAGGAAGGACACATGAACTATAGGTAGGTAGGTTCCCTGGCTAGGGCCTTAAAATGTTAATCGACATAGGACTGGACTGGAAATCCTATACTGTGGGTTGGTTAGTTGGTCTGCCACCAGACAGTGAAAATTTTTTGTTGACCTCACCTATATAAGGAAATCTAGCACCTTGGAAAGGTGATTTGGGTGTATTAGAGCATATCTGCTGACCATATCAGAACATTTCTCAGGATCAGAATGATTCATTTGGGGCCCAAAACAGTTGGCTCCACTCAGCTTGATAATGATATCATCATTGGTTTAACACAAGTAAGGATAACCACAGATGCATCTGCAGGTTATCTGCACCTGCACCTGCAGGTAGACAACTTCTTGAAACTGATACCTGCATCTGCAACAAAAATTTCCCACAGTTACCTGACCTGCAGATGTGGAAGAGCAGGTATCTGACCTGCAGGTACCTGCGACCACAGATGGTACCTGTAACTGCAGGTAGCAGGTACCTGTATCCTTTCTGCTGTTTGAAGTCAGGTGGTAGTACTACCTTTGGCAAAGGAAGTACTTAAAAAACCCGCTATTATCTTATTTCCAAGCACCCATCCCTAAAACACATTTCATTGAAAAAATACATCATAAAATGTGGCTGGATGATTAGCAAGTTTTGCCACAATCTGTCAGATAAGTCAGTTTGTGCTGCAACCATCTATGCAGCATGGAATAAACATGGGCTCATTCCAAAGGACCAAATTATTATGAACATGAAGGAAAAAAGTTCACAGTGGAGAGGAGAAGATAATGGACATGTACATAGTTGATTGAATGTAGTTTGCTTAATTCTGGAGACACCCAAGCTATGCCAGTAAGGTGCAGGTGCAGGTACCTGTGGGTACCTGTGCAACTCCTGGATTGTAGACCTGTACCTGCACTCCAGTGTCTTTCTTGGACCTGCAGGTGTCAGATGCAGGTTTTAGCAGGTTTTCTCATGGATACCTGTGAGTTATCTGCACCTGTGGTTATCCTTAAACACAAGCACATGATCTAAAGCACTCTCACCAAAAGCCTACCCAGTTTAATGAGGGTCTCACTATATTGTTAATACCAGCTACACAGCAACTATTGCAAGGCAAACAGGCCAAACGTGCCTCAAAAAGTTGAACTGGTAACAGACAGAGGTAAACTAAAAAAAGAACTGGCTGGATTACTAAATGGCAGTTGGCTCCACTGGCATGAAATGAAGTGTTGATGGTGCAGAGCGAAATCATTTGGATATGTTCAGCAGATATGCTCTATTAACTCACCTAAATCAAAGGAAAATGCATCTATGAATCCATATTGCTGCAGCACTGTTTAGGATGGTACATGTGGAGTAAGGATAACCACAGGTGCAGATAACTTACAGGTACCTGCAGGTGTATCCATGAGAAAACCTGCTAAAACCTGCATCTGACACCTGCAGGTCCAAGAAAGACACTGGAGTGCAGGTACAGGTCTACAATCCAGGAGTTGCACAGGTACCTACAGGTACCTGCACCTGCACCTTACTGGCATAGCTTGGGTGTCTCCAGAATTAAGCAAACTACATTCAATCAACTATGTACATGTCCATTATCTTCTCCTCTCCACTGTGAACCTTTTCCCTTCATGTTCATAATAATTTGGTCCTTTGGAATGAGCCTGTGTTTATTCCATGCTGCATAGACAGTTGCAGCACAAACTGACTTATCTGGCAGATTGTGGCAAAACTTGCTAATCATCCAGCCACATTTTATGATGTATTTTTTCAATGAAATGTGTTTTAGGGATGGGTGCTTGGAAATAAGATAATAGTGGGTTTTTTAAGTACTTCCTTTACCAAAGGTAGTACTACCACCTGACTTCAAACAGCAGAAAGGATACAGGTACCTGCCACCTGCAGTTACAGGTACCATCTGTGGTTGCAGGTACCTGCAGGGCTCAGATACCTGCTCTTCTGCATCTGCAGGTCAGAAAATTTTGTTGCAGATGCAGGTATCAGTTTCAAGAAGTTGTTTACCTGCAGGTGCAGGTGCAGATAACCTGCAGATGCATCTGTGGTTATCCTTAGTGTGGAGCTATGTCTGAAAGGGGTTAGATCCTAGCCTAAAAAGGCAAGTTGAGCATGTGAAGGTCAGTCAGTTGCTTGCTCAAGGCCTGGTACTTCATTAAATTTGTGATACCCCTTTGCATGGATTACTTAATTTTTTTTTTGGTAGCCCTGTAGCAGGTGCAGTATTCATTAGGGACTAGGGTTGAAGGCTGAGAACCCGTGGTTTAACTGTGGTGAACACCACAATTAGGCAGGTGTAAGTGTCACATACCATATAGTCTGTAACATAGCTTCTCTTTGCTTATCTTTACCAAAAATTTCTGCTGTTTAGGAATGAAAATGCATCAATAAATCTCCCTTTGTTCTCCAATTACAAATGTCTTTTTAAAATGCATTATCAAAATCCTCTTGGTTAAAATGCATTTATAAATCCCCCTTTGTTCTTGAGTTAAAATGCATTACTAAAATTCCCTTTGTTTTTCAGTTAAAATGTATTAATAAATCTCTCTTTGTTCTCCAATTAAATCCAATTAAAATTTACAGTCCACGTGAGAGGGCTAAGTTTGCTGACAAACAAGGACAAATTTTATGGGTACAAGGAAATTTCAGAATTTGAAAGAATGGCTTGTTTCTCTGTTATTTGAGAGTCACTCCTTCTGTAACTTGAACATTATTGTTCAGACCATGTATCTCTACATTTTGGCAGGCAATTTTAGTCCAATACAGAATTTTAAATAATTCAACATTGAAAGAATGACTTATTTTTCTTAGGGCTTCAAACCGTCCCATATACAGTGGATCCCTGTATGGAAATTCCAAAGATACAGGCCGGGACTGAACATACCTGTATCCCATACCATATCATCCCATATGCCTGTATTTACTGGTACAAATTCAGCATTGTAGAGGTTCTAGTGGTCTGTACTTACTTTAGTATGAATGAAATGAACCATTCTGAGGCAATGCCTGCAAAACCAGTTAGAAAATTGGGCTATACAACAAGTTGAATCCTACCCATATTGAATACGGCCATACTCTGGGCTTTCAAAAGCGGAAACGGTACAGGTACCGTCCAGTATTGACGGTCCCGTACAACCATACCTTTATGGGTACAGTTTGAAGCCCTAATTTTTCTCTGCTATCTGAGAGTCCTTCTTTCTGTAACTTGGAGTCACTGTTCAGACCATGTATCCCCACATTATTGTAGATGATTCAAAGCCGATACAGGATCTTTCTGGGCTGTATCTCGGCTTTTGGCATCACAATGATTGTCATGGTGCATGTGCTCACTTGACACATTGTGCGCTAACTTGAAACAAAACTCAAAATCTGATGTGACCTGGTCCTTTCCTGATGCCACAACAACTATTTCAGAATCTCCATCAAGATGCCACTGCAATCTGTGCACATTGCTCACCTGTGTGGTGCATCCCAAGGAATGCACACTTTTGGAATGAAGCTCTTGACATGTGCCAAGGTTGTGTTATGGAATGTGCTGAGCAAAATGGCCACTGTAGGGCTTTCTTGACTCTTTGAATTCCATAGATACATATAACAACAAATATAATCACTGACTGCCATCACAGACCACCTGACAGTTCTCGATACTGCATAGCGAGCACCCCACATCTACGATGGATCCTTGATAAATCTCTCTTTGTTCTTAAGTTAAAATATATTACTAAATTCAGGAGCCAAAATTCTGGCTGAAATCCTTTGTTTTGACTGAGTTAAATTTCAGTCCACCTTTTGTCTATGATTTATATACTTAATTTTGTATGGAGTGTTACTTTTGTAAACATTTTGGTTTGCTTGATAGTCATGAACCAGGGCTGTGTGTATCTGTTGGTATGTCCTCTGGTCTCCAGAGACTTTTTGGGTTCAGCTGTGGAAAGCCAATATGATCACCAAGTTCCTTAATGTCAGAGGGATAGTTTGGGACTTTTGAATAACTTGATCAGGGTCCTCATATTGTTCTTGTTTCCATTGTGGAGTTATCTACAGATCAAGGCCTTCTGGTGGAAGAATGTGCATGCATTTGAGGAAGATCACCCAACATAGACTCATCAATACAATCATACATTTCTGAATAAGACCGAAACAGACATGGATTTGCTGCTTCATCCTCAGAGCCTAGTATGTCATCACCACCCACACTCTCAGGGTTCATAGTCTGGTAGTCCCCAGATATCAAACAGAGTGTTTATATTGGAGGCTGACATCTCTGCACAATGAAACAGGAGATCAGCAATCTTGAACTGTTTACAGTTGTTAAAAGAGGTCCAGTTGATGGTGGTGTGGTGCAGATGGTGAGGGGGTGGAGCAGACATTGGATCAATTGGATCACCATTAGGCCCACATGGTTGACCTATGGGTTAGTACTGAGAATAGCCAACTTTGTCAGTGCATTCTCCACTCACCATTGAGATGCAGATGATAAGTTTTTGTATGTCTGGAATTTGTGACATATGCATCAGAGGGGATAAACTCATCTTAAGTACAGGAGCACAATCCTCCCAGTGGAGATATGCCTTGAGACATACCATGTATATCCAAGTCAGCAAAATTGAGATTGAATCACTCTGGGGAGTTTGATTCCTTTGAGCCTGTGGTGAACTATGATCACCAACCATTTGTGTGATGTGGCAGCAGCATGTCAAGCCAGACTGGTTTTGAGGGAAAAATTGTGGTGGTCATGGAATTTGAGAATCAGATGGCACAGTAAGAGTTGGATAGGCAGGTGGCCCAAATCCATCCTGATCTTGTGACCCAGAGAGAGGCTCAAATGAGGTAGGCAACCAAACCCTACTACCCTTTTGACCTTATGTTCATGGGGTATGATAGATCATGCAATGAACTAGCACACTGGTGGTTCATGTTGGGCAATGATGGATGACAGGGTGTTCAGGTGTTCATGATGTAGGGTGGGCCAGCCATGGGCCAGCAAAAAAATCTATCTTGATGGCTGAAAAAAGGAAACTCTGAGTGAGGATCTTGACCAGGATAATAGCATGTTCAAACTGACTCAATTGAGTGAGTCAGTCCCAGCCAAGGCACCAGAGCATCACCTCTTGGGCAGAGCAAATTCGTGGGAGATTCACATGTGTATTATGTAGCCATGCAGCACTAAAAATAGTACTTTTATGAATGGTTTTGGATGATGTTCATTCTTGGCTATGATGGATGATGGGGACCAAATAGGTTCAGTTCATTGGCCCTGATGATGGATGACTGAACATAAGGTCAGAAGTGTACAGTATGTCTTTGAAAAAACTTACCTTTGTATCCAATGGAATGTCAGAAGCTGACATTGATGCAGACTCAGACCAAGAATGAAAGTGCAGATCTTGACCTTGGGGAAGAATCCAAACCTCCAGTTACTGATTCAGCAGGGGAATCCAATTACCTGGTGAATGACAGTGGTTGGGATCTTGACTTGAATGATGATGAGGACCAGGATCCATCCTGTGTGCAAGAAACAAGTCCAGTGGAGGAATTCAATGTTGAAATGATATCGGATGATGCACCTAGGGGATGCCAAGGGAAGAAGGTAAGTGACTGAATATTGGTTGTATGCCTGTACTTACTGCTATATTCTAGGTTCTACAACCTGCAAAAGGTGTTCTGTGTGCAGCTATCAATGCTGAACAGGTTCCCTTGGCCAGTACTCATGGCATTCTTGAAGAGGGTGGACAAAAGAGGAAGGAAGCAATGATAGGACCTAGGTAAGTTGTCAGGCTGACTAATATGGCCAGTTGTGTTATTAACAGCACTCTACCTCAACCAAAGAGGGCCAAAGCCTTGCAAGGTCTGCTGTCCAACTGGAAAACATTGCCAAGCAACACCAAGCAGCTGTGCAGAAAGTGCAGCCCACTTGTGATTCCCTGGTCTCCTCCCATCACACCAACTATATCTCATCTGCAAGTGAACCCGATTTAACAGGTTAATTGGACAGAAGATACCATGGATGCGCTGGTGGTGTCTCATGCAAGTAAGTGAGTAGGAAGACTCTCAGAGAGACAGAGAATGCCAGATTAACCTCAACTGCTTCAGTGAGTATCTCTTGCCAGCTTATATGCTCAATATATGCTATTAGATGGGGATCAAACTCAAGCCTACAGCTAGTGACAATCTGGAAGATCACAAGCATACCAGCAGCTGCCAATGAGGACAACACAATTATAAGCTTCCTTTCCCCTTTGGTTCTGGTAGCATGAATCTCAAATGATGGTCAAAAGAATTCATGCCTTATCTTATTGATTGGGCCACGTCTCTCAGTGACCCCTTTGCTCCAAACTCACATCCCAATCTTGCAACTGCTGTGAAGGAGAATTGGGACTGAATATGGCCTGAGCTGGCAGATCATCATGATGTGTTGCAGCAGTATATCAAACATTGTTTCAAATTGGTACTTACTACTGACATCCTCTCTAGGTTTGCTCTGGTCTTCATGGCTGATTGGAAAGACTGGCATCAAGGTTGTTAGCAATCTATGGGACATCACAACACCTGCTGGGCCATTGTTGTGGATTACTTCCTGTGTGTTACATGCCATGCTATAATCCGATGTATTCCAGCATACTCCGGTAATCTTAAGTCACAGGCGGCCTATGGCCTTGCGCAAATCTCAACAGGGGTTTTCCGCTATGACATCTTCTGAGTGTTTCCCCTTCAACTCTGACATATTCTGGTCCTGTTCCAGGCCTCCGGATCACGGCCCAGTGCTCCACCAAACTCCTGACACTGAAGTCATCACTGGACCACATTCCATACACATTTCTTGAACCCATGATCTTCTTGTATATATTTCTCTAACTCCACTTGTAAATACTTTTGTTTTCTCGCTTAGACTCCTTTATACTGTGTACTCCTTACAACTCCAGTCCAGTAGTATTTAAGCTACAACTCAAATCCGCTGTACCTTAGACAGAAAATCTATCTATCTAAATCCTCTGCTTGAAAGTCTTCGCTCCGCTCACCTTTCCTGTCCTCCAGACCTAAACTTCTTCCCAGACTTGACTAGGTACTAGGCCAGACCTCTGTCGGTTACTCCGATGAAGTCCCAGACCGAATCCTAAAGTCAAACCAACAAGTCTGCATCCATACGAACCCCAGTTCTCAGACTTACACAAATAGGGGCACATCAGACATAGAGGCACATTACCAATAGTCTCACGGAAGTGCCCTCCCAGTCTGCACATTCCTGATACTGTGCCAAGGCACATTTATGCTCATCCGGATGCTGAGGTATGAACTTTTATTGACAAATACACTGGGTGAAAATTACCATATTTTAGGGTGAAATAAACAAGAAGTATGTGTCAAATATTAATCAGGTTTCCTACCTACTTTTCTGCCAAATATGAAGGAAATAACAAAGGTGCTTTCTAAATATGGCACTAGATATTTTAAAAGATTTTCAAACTATTTTCAAATATTGGCAAAGTATTTCAAATATTTTTTGACTGCTTAATTTCCTATTTTGTGCCCAAATTCTCAAAAGAGCCATTTGTTATTTCCTACATGTTTTGCAGAAAGTTATGTAAGAAGTTTATTTAATATCCCTTACATATTTATTGTCTCAAAATATGGTAATTCTCATCCAGTGTATATAGAAGCAGCAGGGTGCATTTGAGTCTCCACTGGTTTTCAAAGTGTTCACTTTCCACCAAGACCTTACTCTCAAAGTACCACTATCATATGGGAACCCTGTTGGAGGATTAGTGTTGTGTGCAGCAGCAGTTTGTGATGCTGTCATCTTCTTTGAGTATGTCTCACTGTATACTACAGGTAGAGCATGCACTCTTTCTCTGGAAAGAAGGAAGGAACACAGCTCTGTCTGGGCTGGGACATCAAGGAAGAGCTGACACTCTCCCCAGTAGAAATTTGGGGGTGGAACAACAAAGAATTATGCATGGTCAGCAGTGCTGAAAGAAGGACATTGGGATTCCATCTGTTGTGCAGCCTTCCACTGGCAATACTCTGATGAAAATCTTGATGTATTGCAAGAGATTGTAGCAGCATGGGGAGTGGAAGTTGGTTTTGTTGATCCTTGAGCTATGATTGTGTTGGATGATTGAGGTATGTGCTAATGTATCATTGTGGTCTTATTCTGATCATTCCATTATAGTTTTGGTGTTGTGTTAATGGGTCGAAATACATTACTAATTATTGAATCCATGTAACTTATACATTGTAGCTAACTGTATGTATACTGTATAGTATATAGTAGCTATATGGTAGATACTGTATACTGTATATATACTTGGCCAAGGGTATACGGATACAGTACAGTTTGAGCCTTAATGACAATGTAAGATAAGCTTGGACCACTCCCTGAATCCCAAGGGGGTGTTGGCAACTCAGCAAAATACACAGGGTACCAATGGAAATTTCAGCAGACTAAGTACCCTCCCTCCCTCCAAAAAAGGAAATTTCCCAGCACATGACCTTCCAAATTTGGATTTCTCTCCATTCAACTCATTCCAGTGTCATTTCATGACTTGTTTATGTACAATACTACCTAACAGCTGTGTTTTAATGACAATCTGCTTGTCTGAGCGTTTAGACTTGAGTCACCTTGTGACACCACGTGAGATTGTCACAGCTCACCATGATATGACATCTCTACAATCTAGCCATGACCTTCCCAATGGTATAACTTGATTTGATACTACTTTTGTGAGCTATTTACTTTATTCCAAGCTGTTTCTGCACCTTAGAACCCTTGTTTGAGGTGGTTTCAAAATAAAAATTTCGGCTAACCCAGGACCCCTCCCTCCCCCCACCCTGTGTATCGGGCCACGTTACCAACACCCCCTTGCTGAATCCTTTATTCTGTTGAATTATTCACTGATATGTTCACATATTTCTTGCATGTTTCATTCTTCAAGTTGGATGCAGAAGGCTGTTCAAGATTGCCTCATCAGCTATCATGAGGTTCCTGTGTTGAAGGAGATTGTGTTCCACTTGTGGAACAAAGGGGAGTTGGTTGGAGCTAAGAGAGGAATGGAATTGGGGAACAGAGAGGTCTACCTGTGCCTGGAACAATTGGCAAAATAATATAATATACTCACTTACTCTGGTTGTGGCCCAACTGAAACCTCTTCAATTGGACTTGCTCAGGTTCTCAGATCACGGATGCAGACAGAAATTGATTGGTCATGTGATACAAAGCATATGTATCTACAGAGTCCATTTGGGTTATTCCCAATGGATGGAACCTTCCTTCAACCTTATAACCTTGTGATCCACTTTCTGCTTGAACACAGACTGGATATGTCTGATGGAGATATCAATGTGGGCATTGATTATAGGATTTCTCAGTCTGAGCATTAGGCAATGAAAGAGACCTGGCGTCACAAAATGAAAGGACCGAAGCCTCAGACTCAAACATCAGCTAGTAAGTCAAAAGATAAGTTACTCATATCTGAGGCACATAGTTCTCGACTTGCTCTTCGGTAAGAACTGACTCATTCAACTATAAACCTCATGCTACTTTTGCAGAACTAATAGTGAAGATTCTGATGATGCATATGAAGATGTTGTTAATAGCACTGAGACAGAGGTTGGCTTGGAGAAGGAGCAGGATTCTGAGTCTGTGATTGTGGAAAGCCATGATGACAGGCCACTCTCAGATGATGTTGATGCAACAGGTTGTGACAACATCATGGTAGCTGACACATCGCCATTACCGGTTTCCCCACCACCTCAAATATCTTCATCATCTGAGTTATCGGAACTTCTACCACCCTCTACTACTCCGGCACACTCGAGCGAACCAGTGACAGCGACGGCAATGAGTCAGTCAACCTGACTTGAAGAAGATAACTTACCACTTGCAACCCGACAATCTGGTAGGAGTCCCAAGAGATGTCTGGTTGTGGAGGATTGTGTTTGTATCTGTGGTGAATCAGCAACAGAGGAATGTGGTTGTTCAATTCTTCGTTGTAAGATTCTGGGTTGTGAGACTGGAATGGTATGCAGATGGTTTGATGTGTTTCCAATGCTGACAGCATCTAGTTCCATGCAGGATGCTTCGGTTATGATGAACATGTACCCAAGAGTTGGACCTGTCCTGGCTGTGAAGGGTCTAGAGCAAAGAAACGACGTGTAGGACTGTAACTAAGCTTTAGCTGCCCTAGATCTAATCTAATCACATCACCTGATGTGACATAATTCCCATATAAGGCAGGAGGGGGGGGGGTCCCGTATTGGGCTGAAATTTTTGATGCGACCTCCTATAGGTTATCTGCGTTCCGTGACCCCCTTGCCTTCAACATCAGAACACTCATACCAGCTAACCACCAGGCTTGAACCATGTGTTGAAGGATACCCATACAATGGACTTTGTTTTATTTTACTTTTTACTTGTGTTTCCTTTTACAGACATTATGATTATCTATACACGGACCCCTATTACAAAGCCTCAGTCGTTTTCCTTTCGCTGTGACTGAGTATACTGACTGGACTATATCACTAGATTTCACCATGTCGCTATGAGGTTGGCAAGGCCTCAATCACACTTGCTCAAGGTGTTGGAGCAGACAATCAGGTGGGGTGGGTACTTAAGTTCTTCGGTTTAGGTTGGTGCTGTAGGTAGTGAAAGGAGAAGCAACATAGTTGATAGTAGAAGTTGTAGTAACAATAGAATTGGAAGTACTGACTCCTGAGTGAAGAGGTGAAGAGGTGGAGTTGAATATTGAGTATTTGAGAGGAGTCACATCAGTGAAACGGGAACTGCTTGAAAGTGCTTGAAAGTGCTTAGTAGTGCCTTTAGTGGCCTTTAGCAGCTACCTGGGTTTCCTGATCTCGGAGTAGTGTTGGTGGAATCAAAATGACTGGTATCAAGATGAGGTCAGTATGGATGGCAAAGGGAGGGTGCAATGAGTGAGTCATACCACCCTACCACACCTGCTGAGCATTAATTTGTGCACATAAACAAGAACTAGCACCTGGCTTTGCAGGATGAGCTTAACAGGGAAATCTTGGGGAAATCTTTGCCACTGGCATAGCACTGGCAGTGGAATCTGAAGGAATCCTTCGAGATGGAGAGTCTGAAGGTTGCCCGAAACTAGTGTTGGCTACTCCCAAGACCCACTTTGAAAGAGTGCTAATTACAAACTACTTAATACTTATCCTGCATATGGCAACGAGTCCTAACGAGTCCAACATGGCTGCTGTAGATGGCGAACTTTGCCTCATTATCGGGATTTAACGATTACTAGGGACATTAAGATGTCACAATGTATATAACATACACATAAACTACAATGCGAATCGAATGAAAGCATACGAATAAAAAGTAATATGCTACAGTAATTAAATGCTTGATGATCCTCTCTACATGATGAATTGGGAAAAGAGATTTAACCTAGACAGCCCCAAACTCTGTGAGCGCTAACGCTCCAACCCACGCCATTTCCACAATAGATCGTCCAATATGAGTGAGACGGATAGAACGGCTAACCTCCGACGAAGATGATCCCGCGGCGCTGGCTCTTTCCAGCTGGGAATCGAAAGCTAATCCGAGTCGAAGCATGCATGTTTCATCGAACTCGACACCGCCAACCAAGTCTTTTG
>QLOY01000431.1:0-30628 GCA_003313965.1 Megacollybia marginata | reverse complement strand
CCGCACCCCTCGATTCCATCTCATACGATTGGCCACTCGTCCATCCAACCCTCGCATCCGACATCCAAAACCTCGATCATCTCAACATTGACGACATGAGAGGAATGACAGATTTACCCTCTCCTCTTACCACCCTCCCAATCGCCCTTCCCACAGTCCCCCAAATCACTCCCGAAGGCGGGATCATGATGGATGAGAATCAGATGGATGACATCCAGTGGGGTGTTCCGTCTCCTCTACCCTTTTCGGCTATACAAGCTATCACTCCAACAGGCTGGGGACATGGGTTTGGTAATGCCGGGTCGGGGTTTGGTGGGTTTGGGGGACAGACGATGACGACGCAGACACAGACGCAGGTTCCGCCGTTGATGTTGGATTCGACGTGGCAGAGTTTTGTGGAGCAGTTGGGGTTTTGAGTGCGGATGATCATCATGTTGGAAAGTAAATTAATGAGTACCTCGATGGTGTTTTAGTTTTTGTGTATCGGTAGAACTAGTATCAATTCAGTGTAACCAACATTAATATTTGCTCTTCTGAGGCTCGTGTGCCTGTGACCGTGACACTGCTTCAACTTGGCCTCTTACATGTTACGACTTTGGTGGACCACGGCCTGTTGTATGCATTGGAAACAGCTTCATATTCATACTGTAGACAAGTATTTCAACCTATATCAAGTCATGCATTCTCTGCTGCTTAACGACGTCGAACTCTGGCACCTGGGCTCATCTCGTTCTTAATGGAAGATGCAAACGACGGCGCTGGCAGGATGTGATCTCTTCGTGCGATATTCTCCCTGAATCTGGCTTGTTTTCCAGATTCGGTCTTTATCTACAGGTGGACGTTTAGTCGGGTGAAGCCTATCAAGGAAGGACAACCTGCACTTGCTCATGAAGACGACGTGCTTCCTGAAGACTGACATGGGTTCTATAGCTCAGCACTGCCATGTTCTTCAGATAGCTTCTCCAGCTCTGGCTTTGGCATTGGAGATATTCTGTTCGAGCCTCGGACTTGGCTAACTCGAGCCTGTGTGCAGATGACTAATCAACTCGGAATGGACGCCAGTGCTTACCCGTCGAGTGTCATCTTGCATTCAGGAGCAAAGCAAGGATCAAGAATACCGTTAACCATTCCCTCCTTCCACAAGTCATCTGTCGCAGAGATCTCCTTTGCCAAAGTTTCTAAAGCGGTGGGTGGAAGTTTTTTATGCATTAATTTGATAAAGACGACCCCGGCGAAGAGCAAGGCAATTGCTACCCAGATGCGTTGGGTAGAAGCGGACGCGGCCGTGGATTCGGATAGAGTGTCAATGATTTCAGAAATTTCAGAGATACAAGACATTGTACTGTGTTGTGCACTGTTCTATGAGTGGGTTTTTAACGAGCATTATGTAATCGCCTTGGTTCAGCCAAGAAGCCTTAGTGTCATGGCTTGGCAAGCCGACATTTGGACAGCATGCGCCCGGCCACGCCACAGACATCATAGAAGACAAGCACCTTTCTTCTTTAAGTCATGGTCAAGCTAAACACGAGGATTAATCTGCCTGGGAAACATCTTCTCTGAATAGGAACTGAGCGAAAAGATATCATCCAGATGATGAAGACGGACTGCCGTTTGAAAATCGCACAATGTATGAACGCTTCGTGACCAGTACTGGTGTCGGCTGCTTGAAAAACAAGCTGCCATCCACTGTGGCTGGTACTTTGCTACCATTCGTGATTCCTTCGTTTCTCCAGAGTCCACATCGAAACACCATGTTTTCCTGATGCACGGTGGCCTGTAATGCATGTACACTCTCCCTTCGTTGAGGACAGCACATTGCCTATAGCTATTATCATTATTGTAGCAGTATTCTGGAACCGTGACCGCCGTACTGACGCCCGATAGCTGTGTTGTATCCGAGAAGGATCATACTGATCTTACTCAACTTCTGCTCAAAAGCTGTAAGACGTATACCTGCTGCGGCATTACGTCTGTCCTCCCACGACTCCTCAACCCTCGACTCTACATTGACTGCGATCCATGCAATGACGCATTCACCGTTCTTCAGAATCCGTGTTCCTCTTGCCCCTAACGATGCCATATTTCCTCATCGTCGTAAGGTATCTGAGTGTAATTCCATCCAGACTTTCCGCAGTCTGAGGCCTGGGGCCTAACCACTATATCGTCAAGCCACTACTCTGATGGATTTGGAACGTTAGCTTGGAAATGCTGGGTCGGCGTTTGTTAGGACTTGGGTTGCAATGACGATGAATGCGTTCGGCGTGCGGCTGAGGCGCTCGATGCTTTTTGATCATTGCATTGGGAAAATGAGTGCCTCGATGGCTCTCGATGGTCATGTCGAAGGAACTGCGATTCAATGTCTTCCTGAGGCTTGGTGACGTCATTGACTGCGACTGACGCTTCTAAGTACTTACATTGCTGTTGCCGCAATGTTGGCCTGTTCTGCTAGGAATCGGGATCAGATCTATATTGTAAACAAGCATCTCGAATCTCTCTTCGTAACACACATCCAATCATGCGTTCCCTGCTGGATAACGACGAAGAACTCCGGCGCCTAGGCTCGTCTGGCTCTCAATTGAAGACTCGTATAAAGACGACAGGATCTGGTTTCTTCGTGCGATGTCTTGTGCTTGAACAGTTTATAATATTCGATACTTATCTAGTACACTCTCAGTCAGATGAAACCTAGAAGAAAAGCACAAGTACCTGCAATTGCTTATGAAGACGACGCACTTGCACAATTTTGCCATGGATTTGGTAGCTCAGCACTGGAACCCTCTTCAGATATTCTCTCCAGTTCTGACCTTGGCACTGGAAATATTCGATCCAAGCCTCAGTTATGTCTGATCTGAACCTATTAGAGGATCAAATGCCCAGCCTATGAATAGATGCTAGTGCTTACCCGTTGAGAGCCGTCTTGCATTTAGAAGCAAGGCGGGAATCAAGCATATCGTTTACTATGCCCTCCATTAATGTGTCATCGATCGCAGAGACCTCCTCTTCAAGCATTTCTATAGCGATGGGCGGAAATTTTTTATGCATTGACTTAGCGACCAAGGCAAAAAGTACGGTCATGGTTATGATATACCAGAGGGGCTGACTGGTGGAAGCGGAGGCTGCTGTGGATTCAGATAGAGTGCCGACAATTTCAGACACATGAGACATTGCGTATGGTCTTGCAGATTGAATGTTGAAGCATATATAGTCGCAGACGGATCAGTCAATGGACATCGCCTTTCGACTCGAACAAATTTATTGTTCCCACGGCACCTCGGCACCTGACCGATCACAAACGTGGCGCTAACCTATTTAGAATCGAACGGCTTTGCTCCCGGACACGAGGCTAGGGTCGATCTCTTATTGGTGTGAAGAAACCAGGGAGACAGATTGGCAATGCAATGGAGGAGCTGGCAAGGATCGAATCGGTTCTTGAGCAGGTCAGTACTAGGAGCGTCACTGTCGAAGAAGAAAGTCCTTTAAAAATGCTTTTAGAGAACACTCGAATTCTACGTCAAAAAGCCCGAGAAGCAACCTCCTCTTCTGAATCAGGAACCGAAGAAATAGAGAGACTGGTAAACTTACTTCTGGTCCGAACATCCGAACATCCCATCAGTATGACGAATGACAGACTTACCCTCTCCTCTTACCACCCTCCCAATCGCCCTTCCCACAATCCCCCAAATCACTCCCGAAGGCGGGATCATGATGGATGAGAATCAGATGGAAGACATCCAATGGGATGTTCCGTCTCCTCTACCTTTTTCGGCTATACAAGCTATCGCTCCAACAGGCTGGGACATGGGTTTGGTAATGCCGGGCCGGGGTTTGGTTAGTTTGGTGGACAGACGATGACGACGCAGACACAGACGCAGGTTCCCCCGTTGATGTTGGATTCGCCGTGGCAGAATTTTGTGGAGCAGTTGGGGTTTTGAGTGCGGATGATCATCATGTTGGAAAGTAAATTAATGAGTACCTCGATGGTATCTTAGTTTTTGTGTATTGGTAGACTATCAGTGTAACCAACATTAATATTTGCTCTTCTGAGGCTCGCGTGACTGTGACTGTGACACTGCTTCAACATGCCTCTTACGATATTATGAGTTCTATTTATAGACTCATTCTATGAGCGAGCCTCAAACACGGAATGATACTCTGATGTTTTTCTGTGCTTCAATATTCCTCTTTGTCTTCCCTTATTATGCTTTCCTGCTTATCTTTTTGGGTAATCTGGTTTATTATATTATCCTTTGCCACATATCTGCTTGACATAGTCTCATACTTGCTTGTTGTACTGTAGTGTTCAAAATTGTGTTGAATTTCGGTGTTACGTACAGCACTGGAATACAAATAAGGAAATTCTATTATTGTCCATATTGTACTGTGATGGTTTCAGTTGATAGGAAGTGCATGTAGACATAGACTTACCATTATTCTTTTGCTGCTTGACTGTTAATGAACACCATAGCATTATTTTCTGTGTTATGTATGATATTAGGTTGCAAATTGTTAGTTGTCACTTTCATACCTGCAGCGTTGGTGTATCTCGCACTGTTTTCAATAAGCAACCGAGGGTTGCGGTACAGGTCTTCGTGAGTGGGTAGCATGATGGTCTTTTATTTCAACTACTTAGGTAGAAGTAGAAAATGCGACGCGAATGAACAATCGGAATGCTGTACGTTAGCAGTGCTTGGGAGTCGACAAAAGTTTATACGGCCGTAGTCGATACTCAGGAAGCAATGTGTAACGGTGTGTAAGAATCTGATTGAGAGTTGAGATTCGCGGCACTCAGGATGGAGCGCTGCTGCGACTGTCACCATGGTGATCCGTCGCAAAGGGGGGTTTCGGTAATTGAGATTCGGGGAGCGATGTTTGACAGTGTGATAAGATGAAACAGAGTTGGATAGGCAGCACTCGAGATGGAGCGCTGCTGCGACTGTCACCACGGTGATCCGTCGCAAAAAGGGTTTTCGAAAGTCGGCTGTCTATAAAATGCTGTATTATCAGCAGTTTGCGTTTGTAATACACTTACAAAGGTCCTGGTCGAAGGGACGGCTGATGGCACTTAGCAAAGACGTGACACTGGTCACGTGCATCTCGCTCTTTGACTCTAACCTCGATGTCGGCTCGAGGTCTTATCAAGGTAGGTCGTTCCTTTTTCGCAATATATATTGCTAATTGAATGCTTATTTTGCCTTGACGCTTTCTGATGCTTTCCTTGCGACGGTTCACTGTGGTGATGTCGCCGTGGACTCCATCTGAGTCTGCACCCACCTTCAATGCATACTCGAATCGTCTATCAGTTTCAACCCTCCCGCCGTGTTCGCTGTAGGACTAACAGACTGCTGAATATACTGTTTAGCATGTGTTAGATCATGTTGGGATACTGATTCTAAAGGTAAGTTTTTGCATAGCCGAATTCTTGTATATATGTTTTATATCTAGCAGCCAATATTCTACTTGCGTCGGACGTGGATGTCCTCAATTGCGATGGTTCACTGGGGTGATGTCGCCGCATGCTCCATTCGAGCTATGCCCCAACTTTCGAAGCAGTGTTGATCCCCGTGTAGACTCCCGGCTCTCGTTATAATGTTTGATTTGGTGAGAACCTCGATGCCGGCTCGAGGTCTTATCGAAGGTAAGTTGTTATCAGTTCGTGATACATGTTACTAACTAAACAGTTATTTCGATTCAATGTCTTTTGCGGCGTATATTACTGCGATCCTCTACGACTACTCTGCGATGGTTCACTGTGGTGACACCGCCGCGGACTCTGTTAGAGTGCCACATCTCATCGCTTCGGTTCTGAACAGGTTCCTCCATGTCAGTGTATCAAAACAATAATGACGTACCATTTTTTGCTTTCGATCATGAAAATATTTTATGGTACGTCATTTAGACATTGCTAGCTTCATTGGAATAACATTATTTGCAAGACCGATATGCCCGCTGGCCTGTTCAGATTGTGGCATTCAATGCACTACGGGCTCATGGTCGATTGTCTTTGTGACAGTTCGCTGTGGTGATGTCGCCGCAGACTCCATTCGAGTGCTGCATCGTATCACTTTATAATTTGTAGATCCAGTTCTACCTGCAGATTACCTTTGGAGTGGCCGGTCCCCATCCTTGCAAATATGACCTACCATTTTTTGATTTCGATCGTGAAAACATTCTATGGTATGTCATTTCTACATTGACAGTTTGACAGCTATGACATTCTCTGTAAGACGACCAGCCTGTTCGAACTGCAGCGTTCTCTGCGCCACCACATGGGCCAACTCGTGGATCTGTTCTCGAAAGAGCTTGTGGTCACTTGCGACGGTTCAACGCTTCACTTCTGCTTCTGAAACTCATATATGGTGTGACACTTTTATTATATTAATAGTGAAACACTGAATTATATCACATTAGATGACTGATGCGCCCATTCGCAGTTGCTCCTATCTCGTTTAGTCCGACATTTGCTGACCCTCTACACCCTCTGCGAACTGATAACAGGGTGCTATTTACACGATTCAATCCATGCTTGCAGTCTTAACATGTATAGAATCTAATCTGTTGAAATCAATGCACTGACTGTGCAACTGCACTGGTTTAGGCCCCTGCTAAGTCACGATACCGGTCCTTTCTTGCAACGATCATAATTGTACTTATCGAAACCATCGCCGGTTTCGCCAGACACAGTAGATGTGTCGGGTATCAATTGCCGCATAGCAACTGCAGTCCCCCCCCCTTTTTTTTTCACCTATAAGTCAATTTCAATGCAGTTAGCGCAACCTATTATTTTCCTCCCTCCCACTGCTACCGTATATCTCGATCTTAGCGCTTCAATGTCTGATGTATATGAGCGGCTTCCCTATCCTCCTGGCGGGCGTCAGTTATTACTCCAGGGTAGACATAAATATCTTCCCAAATTCAGCATTATGGAATCTCATTCCTTGCTAACGGAAGACGCTTTGTCTCACGTTAACCACATACTGGTTGCGTTGTACGATGACAGCCATCCGAAGGACATGGCTGCTTACGATGAATTTGTTAACTGAGATATCAAAGTGCCTCAAGGTCCGGACAGCGTTGTTGAAGGACTTGGTATGTTCAGGCGTTGATTTGTATGTGTGGTGTTGATAATACATTTGAAGGCTTGATTGAAATCGAACCCGGCGATGTTGTGTTCTTGCGTCCTTGCTCGACACCCGATACGGATCTGAATGATGTTATGTGTTTTTGGGTATGCAATGAGTGCGTTTATCGTTATCTTCATGTAATTGATCTGCTCAGACTGTTTGTAGGTCACAGCCCGGTTTTTCTGATATAGCTGCAGAGCTATTGAAAGTACGGGCATCGTTATTGGGTCCAGAAGATCAGCTGGGAAATAACAAATACAGGACTGCATTTGAATGTTCAGATCGGGCTAGCATCATGGTTGAAAAGGGATCTTGTTGTTACTCAGTAGGGCTCAGCATGCAGACTCCGAAGAGCCATGTTACACCTTCATCTGCAATGTGAGCATCCCACCATGCATATTTACCCGAATACATGCGAAATGAGACCAGTGATATTGAAGATCATGATCTCAGTTTACGCAAAGACCTAGTGAAAGTATGGCTTCAGAATCTCATCGTTTATGTTGTTTTGTTTACTTTTATGCAGGCGTCAGTGTCAGCTGGTGTTTATGGTATCCGATTCTGGAACCCTACTTTGTACAACTTGATGGACCAGGCCGGGGATGTTCGATGTGTACCCAGGATTGGCTCTGATGACAATGCCTGCTTCTCTAGCGTGCAAGTTAATCTCAGTTCTGCTGTTGATTCTGCAACTGGTTCGTCTATGTTCGATTCCAATCGAATGCTTGCTTACTTGGTGTAGATTCGACTAATTCCGAACTTAAAGCTCATGGCGATTCTCACAAGGACAGTGGCGACTGTCCTGTTGGCTTATCTGTTATGTGCAGCATGTCTTTTCTTCTGTCTGGATATCAGGGCAGGAGGTTCCATCAACATGGACTTGGTATATACTGCAAGCTCAGCACGAACGACAAGCCTGTCATAGTTGGTTTTTCAGGCCTCCACCGTCATTGCGGCACGTCACCTGTCGCACCCCCGGGAGTTGATCCCTCTCCGAAGGCTGTCCGCATAAACATCATCAATTATGCCTCTTCTATTGTATACGATGGCAACACCATTTATCCTATTGCTCCGTTTGGATCAGAACACGTTCTTTTGATGGGTCCTGAGATTCTGGATACAAGGTATTTAATCGATGTAGTTATGATGTTAACAGCTCATCGGATTATCAGCGGTTCAAAACAGAGAATCGCTAATTTTAGCAGAGCTCCTTCCCTTAACTTCGCACAGGATGGACTGTCATTGATGTCGGAATCCCATCTTATGGACTTGATGTGTCAAAATGCATATATGGCTTGTCTTGCTATTGCAGGATCCATGAATATGGAGGTTTATCTGGATCCTGAAGTGTTCATGAACTCATGGTCTCGTCGAGATTCCGATGGTACTGTACATCATCCCACCATATGGGCTTTGGCTCCTCCTCTGAGGATATGAAGGTAAGCATTTATTACCTTATATGTGTTTCTCAAAATCGATGTGCGCCCAGACAATGATATTATCCGTAAACGTAAGGCCATCACTGATGAACATAAAGCGATGTGTCGTAAGGTTGCGAGTACGATTCCAGGATATGCCTCTAAATCTGAACAAGCTGGTAAGCAAAGCAACAACTGCTTTTATGCTTCTAATTGGTTGCAGTTTCAGCATCGGAGAAACCCGAAAATCCAGGTTATTTTCAGTATGATGCAGTCAGGCCAGACATATTGCATCCAGACACTCGAGGGCATGCGGATGAAACATCCAAGGGTGTTGAGAGTGGAAGACCTACACGCAAAGTCAAGCAGGCTGTTAGTAAAAAGGCCAAAGGCCATGCGAAGAAAGCCCTGCAAGGAGTCAAAGGTGAATTTTATGACTTATGCATCCGGGTTATTCACAATACTTACATAGGTTTGCGTGGCAAGGATAAGAAGCCTCTTGTTCCCTTGTCATCTGTATCAAAACACAGGGCCCGCAAATCTCGCAATAGCTTGGCTGTGCCACATACCCGGAATAACTCCAATGCGAACACATTGGATTCTGATAGTCCGCACTCTAATACATTGGTTTATGTACATGTGTGAAGTAATACATTTGCATGTTTCAATTGATGTACAGTCACACGGGCATCCTTATAATCGCAGGTACAACCAAGGTTCCGATTCTGATTCGGAGTCTTACACAGAGGCATCGCGTTCCTTGGATATGAACAGGAATAACAGATATGATAGCGACAGCTTATCCCCGCCTGTATCCATTGACTGTGACGTTGAAAATAGCACATCTGGTCCTGTTTATGGTACGTATGGTCAGTTGTTCTGATAGTCTGTTACTCATGTGTGAAGATTGTGCGTTTCTTACACAACTTGAACCGACACAAGCAGAACAGGTGTTACAGCTTCTCAGTATAGCATCTACGAACAATTATTCTTCCTCGCAGAACAAATCTTTCCGCGCCATCGAAGACGCGGCTAATAAGATCTATTCATCCAAATTGGATGAAGATTTGAAGTTGTGCCTGCTTTCGGATGCGTATACCCAGCATGGTGTTGCTATGGGTCACGTCAGACTGTCATCAAGTGAACTGCTTGATTACCGTCGATCTATTATGCTGCATCACCGCTTGTTCGATGCCTGGATCTGCTGCTACTTCTCCCAGTATTACGATTCACTGCAAAGGATTGACACTGATGTAACCCATTGGATGGTCAGGTTACTAAAGGATATCGTTCGAATGGCCGAGGCTCCAACCGTATTCAAGTCTATAGAATTGAAAGCGTCAGCATATTCGGTTCCGATACCATCTGATGAACTTGAATGTGTATCCTTTCCTGCCGTTTCGTCAAGGGCATACAAGATAATACCACCTTCCCATCAAGTCAGAGAGAACGTATACACATACTTCCAATGAGCTTTGTCCCATTGGTTCAATATTCCCTACGATGCTCTTCATTCTGATTCCTTAGCATCCTCCACGAAGTCACTTCCGAGTTTTTTGTTGATTTTCTTGTGTATGGGATACATACATGAACCCCAGTCGTCATCTTACACCCAGGGGACTCAGCACTGCAGCCATTCGTCCCATACATTGGAGCACCCTATGGATGGACTTAGATCAACGCTTTATGCATATGATGATGAATCAGAAACAGCTGCAGGTACTGAACTGTCCCCCCTTTGGAAGACGGCATTAGAGGACATGCGCCAGGGATACGCTGCCTTGTTCGTCAAGTCCCACATATCCAGATCCAACCGTCCTCATGTGGCGCCTTCTGATGATATCATGGCTCCTACTGATGTTGAATCGACGGAATCGTCCCTGAACAAACTGGTCATATTTATACAACAATGTTGGGGTGTCCTTGAATGGAATGGGTCCGGCACTCATCCTAATCAACAACTGGATTCCATCCGCAAAACACCTGATTTCTACAGTCCATTCCGTGATTTGGCTCCATCGAGGGCTCGAATCCTACAGACAGATGGTCCATTAACAGAGGACCGAATACGGACCCGAGGAGGTATCTTCAGTCTATTGATCTTCCGAGGCTGCACGTTTGGTTCACCTTCTATCAAAGAACCTGACAACCCTGTGTATTTTCATTCTCTGGATGATTGGAATGATTTTAGAGGTGATAACCGATCCAAGGAAGTCAAGGCATATTATTGCAATGAATGTGCCTATGGTTCAAGGAGCACAGGTCGAACCACTTTAAATGCGCCACATTTCTGGATTATGGCAGAACGTATCCGAGTCTATCTATTTGACTCTCCTCAGAATCCTTCCTTCACTGAATTCTTCGACATCCTGTCCAATCCTCACTCTGCATATCATGTAAAAACATTTGGGCTTCTTACAGCTTTGCTCACTGCAGGTGATCTGGCATTAGCTGGAGCTTTACCAATGCCGTCAATCGAGGAGTTCGCCTTATGCATTGCTCGGGTAAACTCTGGAGCAACTAACGGACTGGACAAACTTGGATTGCTCACCTCATCCACTAAGGAGGTTCGCGCCACTCAGTTTGTCAAAGCGCACCAGTACCTAGAATCCAGACTAGCCTGTCAAAAAGACCTAAAATTCAGCATGTTCATGACAGAGCATGCATTGTGTAAATATTCTCGCATTCACAAGTTCAAACAGAGTTGAGTAGGGGGTTCTGGCAACTCAATAGGTGTTAAAGTTAAGAAAAGACAATGTTTGCCATCAGAATCGGACAAAGACGATGCTGAATGGGACAGAGTTGATGAAGATGATGCTGAATATTGACCTAATAAACGTTTTAGATAAACTTGGTTTGTTCTCTACACTTGGCTTGTATACTAAGTGACGCTTTATTCGTATCTACGTGCTTTGGTTTTTCTCAACACGTTTTGTTCCACTTCGTCTGTCTTGAAGATGTTTAGTAAGTTGTTTGTTACGATCTTAATTTACCTTTGCGAAGTTTGACTGTATCAGTGTCACTCCCCGTAGCACTGTGCTAGTGCGGAACTTGGAATCTTCTTTTGTTACTGAAAGACACCAATGACAATGAAATTTCCACTAAGTCGCCTTTCCTTAGGCTCACAATATCATGAGCTTTGTGACTATTAACGGTTAGAGGAAGTTGTTCTATGCAATCAAAGCTGACCTGATCTTGCCGGTTGTTATGTCCAGGAACTCCATGTCGCAGTAGACATGGTTGTCCTCTGTGTGAATGTATCTGTCGCCCATGGCCTCCCTCAAATAACCAAAAGGATCCATTTTGTCTGTAACAGGCTGTCTCTGGAGGATTCCGATGTCATTCACATGTATAACCAATTTGTTAGTACTGTTTATGGCAGTATTGCCCTGTTGGTCAATGAAAGACAAGGAGGGCAGTACAGAGTTTTCAGGAAACTTTCTTTTGAATGTATCGATTAGAACCTCTATTTCCTTGCTGATTTCCTGGAAGGATGCAGTTCCCAGTCCTGATATGTGGATGTATTGTCTCTTTGCTTTCAGCTTAGCTTGATCTCTGCAATACGTTCAGTATGTATAAAGTGACCAGTAGCTGACACTTACAATTTGCTGTATAGGGGAAGAGTGTCTTTGCTTGATATGATGCCCACACAGAACATTTGTACCTCTGTGGGAGGGACGTCTGGGTTTGTATGTGGATGTATTGTCTCTTTGCTTTCAGCTTAGCTTGATCTCTGCAATACGTTCAGTATGTATAAAGTGACCAGTAGCTGACACTTACAATTTGCTGTATAGGGGAAGAGTGTCTTTGCTTGATATGACGCCCACACAGAACATTTGTACCTCTGTGGGAGGGACGTCTGGGTTTGATGTATACATCAATCGCCTGCTAAGTGGTTTAGGCAATTCCATTATGCTCAAGGCTGTAGGATCCATGGACTGATAAAACTTCAGCTAAGGAAGGATATGTTAACTCGATTACCTTCCCAAAAGACAGTGCATGGGACAATGGAGACCCTGTTTTGTGGCGTTCTCGTATGAATTCCTCTAAACCTTCAGTTCAAATGGCAATGATGTAGTCAAGAACACGGACGATCTGCAATACTTCTAGGATCTGTGCTGTCATTGGTCATAATTGCTGGATTGTGGTCGTGAAGAAACCTAGCAAGACCGCTTTTGTGTACCCTTGAAGTATCCGGTAGGTTGGTGCTTAGCGAGTATTGCTAATAATCTTAGATTAACTCCTTTGGTTTTTATATTGATACACGGCTAATCTTCCAACCGTTTCACTGTTCCTTAGCCAAGGTATGAATGTCTACGTATCTTCGTAAGTCTCTGCATTCATATAACTGCCTTTGTTACAAGTACCTGGCCATTTTGTCATTACAAGGTCCATCGTATAGATGTATAGGTATGTTGAATACATTTTTTATCCAACCCTTTGCCCTGTAACATTATCGCCTACAGTTGCACCATCAAATCCTACACTTAAATTTAATCCTCCGCTTAAAGTTGCCCTTTGTTCTGGCTTTATCTTTAATCCAATATACATGGTATGATTGGCATGTATGTACATTATAAAATCTACTCTTTCTGCTGATTACTAGGACAATTGTCAGGCATCCACTAGAACCACATCTTACATAATATAACCTGCTGCCTTTGGGGACTCCATCATGAACCTAGCACGCCTCCAGGACGATAACTGAAGAGATCTTGCACTTAGAGGTCACTCTGAGTGGTAGAAGTGGGAGAAAAGACTAATATGGGAATACATCAATAGTACCCCTACTTATATACACAGCTATAGGTAAGCATCCTGACTAATAGATAAGGACGGAGCATAAGAGAAGACAATAGGAATGGCTGGAACATGAATGATATATGAAAAGAAGCTGGAACTAGAAAGGTAAGCCTGAAAGATAAGAGAACCAAGACAATGGATAGGTACTACTAATGGAGATAGAGAGAGATATAGATATGAAACCATGAGAAAGACTAACTAAATGAAGATAGTGTGAAAATAGAAGATAGGAGATAGGAATGAGCCGAGATATAGTGGAAATAAGATGGAAAATGAATACAAATGAAAAGGAAATGAAAAAGAAATGAAAAAGAAACTAAGGGATAAATTCTGTTCATAACAACAATGCTCACTATAGGCTTATTTTATTGTTTTTGTTCTTGCATGTAGCCCTACCGGTCTTATAAGTTATTGCTGTGCAGGTCAATCAGAAAATGATATATGAGACCCGATATCCCCATAATTGATGGATTGTAATACTTGGTTACTGTTGGACACATCTGCTACATTCTACTCTCTATACCAGGTTGTCATTTCGGTATAACAGATAGTCAGTTATATCTATTTTGTTTTCGTTCCTTGCGTATTTTGCACTAATGTCCAACACAGACAAATCCGATGAAACATCATCGCTAAACTTTAGCGGTATCTCCTTGGATATGATGGGCAACGGGCTTAACAATCAAGTCATGCTTTTGCGCTTAAGGTCCTTTAAAAAGGGTACTGTACAACACTATCCTTATTCTCCTACTATTCATCATCTGTATTTGCTTGATATCTCTGACCATGCCAGTTAATGCGAACAGGTATACTTTTCTCTATACAAGCTATTATTATACTAACAACAAATACCAGAAAAAGCACTCAAACCTGAACACCTAGCTCAAAGGCAGCTGCCTCAGAAGAGCCGGTAGCTGTTGCAATCCGATTGTGCGTCTTTGTTTAGTATTCTATTTATATCACCTTTAAATGGCTTCAGTGGGTCTAAACGAAAAGTATCCAATCCCGAGCAGGCTTCACCAACGAAGAAAAAGATGGCTAAATTAGCAGTGTAAGCTTACCTCTATCTCTGTTATTTATTTCTTCTGATTGTACTTATAGAGAAAATGGTTCTGTCCAGATGGAGAACCATGAGGACCTTCAGGCAGAGGATGCGCGTTTGGACTCGTCTCCAGTAGGATCCCCTGAAGGCGATGGTGACACAATGTGCATGCATTAAATATGATACTTATTACAATGCTAATAGTATATCTTGATTCAACAGAGGAGATCATGATTCTGTCAGCAATCAACAGTCTCAAAGTTCAGACAACGATTCCAACTTTCTCATTGACGAAGACTCTGAACATGACTCTTCTGAATACAAGGCTAGCCAACGCGATGACTCTGGATCTGATGTCCATGTGGCCAATAGCAATTCTGACCTTGAGCCTCTTACTTCTAAAGCTCTCAAGGTTGAGTCGTAAGTGCATATATCATATCTGATATAGAAACTAAATTTGTTCTGTCTTGTCAGCTTTGTGGATGATGATCATGAACAGCTTTCCCCTAGGAAGTCCAAAAAGGAGTCTCGTAAGAAGACCGGTTCTTTGTAAGTGTTCTATTTCATTTATATCAATTTAATATTGTAGGAGGGGTGCCAAAGAACTTCAGATGGGCAGACGTACTGATCCCAACAAACAGTCCAAGGCAACCAAAGTTTTGGAAACAATGTATGTCAAATTATTATACCGTTTCATTGATTTATGTTCTGCTCAGCGAAATATTGTCAGACAGGTAAACATCAATACTATATAGGTATACATGCTCTTATATATACAGTAACGATGATACTGGCAAGCAGCCTATCAAGAACAAAACAATTAAAAAGCCCATTATCAAATCGTAAGTGTTATTTTATTAATCATTAGGTTCTGATTATAACAAGAGTCTGCAGGTCTGAGAAGTCTATTTCTAATGCTGTCGTTAAAAAGGAACCTGCCCTTAGAGGTTCTTCAATGAATCAGGTTTCTACAAGCAATAACAAAAAGACGCCTATCCGGACTCCTACCAAGTCAATCAGTGCAAAAATAACTCCAGCAAAGTCACCATGAGTATTCTTATATGAATTGTTATACAAATATTTATACTATATAGGGTATCCCCTAAAAAGGGAGAGTCTGCATCTTACAAGGGATCTTCTCCTGTCAAATCCTCCTTGTCTAGCATGGATTTGAGCGATGTCTCACCTAAAAAGGACCTGTTAAGAAAACTAATTTCATCAAGAAATATGGAAAAGTAAGTGTCCGTTTCTTATTGCATTCAAAAGGGACTTACATAAATTTACAGTATGTCGGAGTATGATCTCAACGATGTTACAGCCTATACACATTCCTTTAATCTGGAAGCGACTTCGTTCCCACATGGTATACTAGATCCCACATTGCAAAACTTTCTTGCTATTCCTATGCTGCATGCTGGTTTGGACATTGATAAACTGCCTGTTCTTCCAGTGTAAGTGCTGTTATATACCTTGTATTACCATTCATGACTACAACAGTGGAGGCTATTGGACCAACTTTAAAGGAGATGTCGTGGATGTAGAAAGCATTACGCCTGATGATTGGTATCATCTGGCAAGCGTATATGAGGATTGGAGGTATGTTTTTTGCTCTTGTCTCATCGTTATGTTACTTATATTGTTTCATAGTACGGTCAGATCGGTCATGCAGTTCAAAGGCAATGGCAACTACAAAAACCCTACCTTGCTGAAGCCTGTCTTGATTGACAAGGATGCTATATCACCACCCTCTGGTCAAAAGGATATTGCTCGCAATGCTCATATCAAAAGGGTTATCAATGGCATTGGTCTTACTCTTCAATCCAAGCCTCTTTGGTTGTTTTCTGTGGGTTCTGTTATCGACTCAAACTTGGCAGTTCCCTTGGAATATGGTAATGATAAGAGATACTTTAGATGAAGCATTCTACTTTCTCTTCCGCCTTTGGATCTTGCTTGTCTTATGGCTTTAATGAACCTCGTCTTATCAGACAACAATACCTATTATCAGCACCAGGTTACAACTGGAGGTGGACTCAGTGGAATTCAAGGCCTTAGCTTTGATACGTCTTCCATGCCAGGTATGATTGTCTTGTAATACATCAAAACGGTTTTCTAACATGTTATTCCAGTATCTGAGCATGGAAAACAGGTATTTAATATAACAGTCAATTATATGTACTTATATCATCTAGGCCAAATTTGTTTCGGTTGAACCTGACAAGGTGTTACAGGCTAATCAAGAAGGTGGGTTCTAGTTGTATGATTTTTACTATTAACACTTCTCTGAATTAGTACCTATATTCGATCTCCGGAAAGATTTTAATCCCAGCGAGGACATGGACCAACTTTTTACGGACAACTTCAAACATCACTGATGGAGTAGTCCTCATATCCATCAAGGGTCTATTGTTGTTGTCACTTATACGATCAGCAAATTTTATAAGGGTGCAGACCCTTTCAAGGCTTGTATTGGTTTCAATCTTTTGTGGATTGGTGTGTTGCTTGGAGACGATTCTGGAATGAATAACGAATAAGTGAATAACAATGTTTGTAAATTGGCTTCATATTCTAATTTACAGATAGCTTTTTTACCCAAAGCCTTGTCAATACGAAATAGGTATCTCTCGACCTGAATGTAGTCTTGAATAGCAATACAAAGTGATTGTGCCACTACACCTGTTGACGACATACTTAATAAGCAACCAATGCTCTATGCATCTGTAGGGTATAAAATAACTGTGCCTAAAATATTATTGATCATGTGACATTCACTATATATAGTCCTATAGTCTTGTAACGTGACTTACATCATTTTATGTTGAACTACCATGTGTCTCTATTCTATTGTGGTTTCTACAGTATTCTACTGTATTATACTTCTCAGGATCTGGTTATCAACTAGTCGTGTAATTATCTTATATTGGATACCATAAACTGGTTACTAATTAACTTTTTAGCCCTGCTTCAAAAAATCGTATAGTTCAACAGAACTGTATTTGCACACTTGTGATTTGGTGGATGCACAATCCAGTTATGGGGGCCTCACCAGCCCATGTGTGCTGACAGCTGCACACACACACCTCCATGTGTTGAACCTTACCAGAATTAATGCTGTTTCTGTTACTGTTCCTCTACAAATTAATGCTCCCATGATTTATATATTCATTGCTAGTTCTAGATCTGAAAACACATCTTATAAGCCACATAGTTTGTTACATAACATGATATTTGTTATGTTGATTCCATCCCATAGTATACATCGTGCATATATGGCAAGACTAATATGTCAACGTAACTGTATGTCTAAAGCTTCTTTCTTTATATTATCACATATAACACCTTATGCTCTCCCTTGCAGCAAGTATTACAAGTCATTAGAATGGTATCTTATTTAAATCATAAACCAGCAACCAAACACATACCCTCTTTTCTTCTTCACATAAAAGAGCAGGTGAAAAGTATAACTACCCCTGAATGTGTTGGTGGAGGTGTATCCTCTTTTACATTTTCTGAACTACAAGACTTTTTAGTACCAACAATAAAGAATTCAGCTGATACCACTAAAAGATACATACTATACAAAGTTGTATCTGTTAATTCTAAGTTAGATAATGATATCATGTCTCTGACATGCTACATACCTACCCATAGCAAGCTATTACACAGACTTACTGTGGGATTTCTTCGAGATATATATCAATTTCATAGTCAACTGGCTAATCCAAAAGCTAAAAAGGATGAAGTGTTGAAGGCATTGACTGACCATTCAAAGTGTACATCAAGCTGTCTTAGATATTATATGATATTTAAACCTTATAATACTTCACCTCCAAAAAACCTGAAATTAAAGAATAGTAAACAGTTTATTTCTATTGGACTACATAGTAAGGAAACAAATGCAGATAGTGATACAAATTTTCCTCCTCATCCTCCTAGTCAACAACTTATGCATCAAATAATAACAGGATTCTGTGATGAGTTCATACCTGATAATATCATAGAGGCTGGTTGCAAAGTATGTGGGCAGTTAAAGCCAGTTAAAGACATGAAACAGAGTTCTGAATGTGATGTTTCATTTGACATATTAATTAATCAAGATTGTACTAGACAAGTAAGACAAATGTCTAATGACCCACATGTTGGCTTATCTACACCTGTGCTTGCTACAGGATGCGACCATATATGTATGTCTTGTTTACACTCATTATCAAATAAAGTTATTCCTCAGATGGCTTTGTCTAATGGTCTGTGGATTGGAGATATACCCCCAGAATTGAAAGACCTTACAGTAATTGAACGATTGTTAATAGCAAGGATTCGACATAGCTATTGTGTGGTAAAGGTTTCTCAAAGTTGGAGATATAAAATGAAAGCCAATGTGGTATGCTTTTCAAACCCGATCCCTAAAGTATATAATATACTCCCTCCTGCAGTAGATGAACTTGATGAGATGATTGCTTTTATGTATACAGGTCCATGTAGACCAACCTCAGAAGATCTGAGACGTACACCTTTGCTGGTCAGGTTAAACAAGATATGAAAGGCTTTGGATTGGTTGAAACTAAACCATATAGATTATCAAGATCTTGTCATATCAGAGGACAATTTAAACACTTATATAAATAAAAATAATGATGTGCCTGTGGGATATGACTATGAAGAGCTGTATACTAATAAAAATAGTCTATCTACTGCAGTGAATGATCAAGAGGATGATGATGGTACTGTTGAAGGTCCTTGTCCATTTATAGTTCATGGTTTAACCGGTGAGCAATTTGCTAACATGTCATCTAAAGAGAAAAGGGCAGCAGCTTTAGAACATTTTCACAAAGGTCAGAAAAATGTTCTATTTATTGGTCAAGACAAATCACCACAACAGACTTTCAACAATCCTCAGCTGTTTCCTCAGATGTTTCCACATTTGTTTCCTTATGGATATGGAGGAGTTCAGAATAAATTACACAAAGGTAGACTGTCTAGTATAAATCACAAAAAATGGATGCTACAGTATTATGACAAACGATTTCAATTGGATGGTATCTTTCCTTTAATAGCTCTGAACATGGAACAGATAAAAAACACGAGTAATGCTGGCTATATGCTGGCTAATAGAAAAAATGTTGACAAAATTGCTCAACGTTTTAGAAACATTGATAGACACTGTCTAGCAGAGCTAGTCAAAAAGATCAAAGTGGACAATAGTTATAAACCAAAGACTCAAACAGAAAAAGACTGTTATTCTCTAATACATGATCTAGACATTGTAGCAGGTGGTGTTCAAGGGTCTATAACATCTAAGAAGGATATGCGGACTGAGATTTGGTCTGCAATCTATCATATTGGTTCACCTATATGGTATATAACATTGTCTCCTGCAGATGAGAATAATCCTATATGTATTTATTATGCGATTGCATTTGATTCTGCTATACTATCATCTGAACTTAGGAAGTCTTTGATATCTAGCAACCCTGCAGCAGCAGCTAAGTTCTTTGACTATATTGTAAGAGCATTTATCAAACATGTTCTTGGTGTGGGCACTGAACATGATGGAATCTATGGGAACACTGCAGGCTATTATGGAACAGTAGAACAGCAAGGACAATTGACTCTTCATCTTAACATGATTTTATGGATCAAGCATGCATTATCTCCACAAGATATTAGAGATAGGCTTAAAGCAAATGAATCAAAGTTTCTTCAGTCTCTGGTAAGCTATTTGGAAAGCATTCAGTCAGGTGAATTTGCAAAACCTGCAGAAGATATAAAAATGGATATTTTAAAATGGAAAGTCATTGACTCACCATATGTTGATCTGTCTCTACAGCTACCTTCTGCACCACCTCCATTATTATGTGGCTGTGAAAGTCAAGACTGTGGAAAGTGTAAAGAAGATGACAAATGGTGGATTAATCATATGGAAGTGGATGCTGATCAATTAGCTTATAATCTTAATAACCATACTTGTAGACGTGCTCGCAAGAATAACAAACAATCTGATAATGATGCACGTAACACAAACTCATTTTGCATTGATGAATATGGAAACTGTAAGGCACATATGCCTAGAGAAACTTTTGACTCTACTCATATAGACCCTGAAACAGGAGCAATAAGATTGAAGAAAAAAGAAGCATGGTGGAATACCTGGACAAAGCTGGTAACTTATTTAATTAGATCAAATACTGATGTAACATGCATGCTATCTGGCACTACAGTCAAAGCTGTCATTGCTTATATTACTGACTATATTTCAAAGCCAGGTCTTAAGTCCAATGTAATCTTTGATGCAATACTTCTAGCATTGAAAAAAACAGACAAGGAAGACATCAAATATTCTGATAACAAAGCTTTTGCCTGATCTGTTGTGGTAAAGGCCGTCAACTGTCTCACATCCAGAATGGAAATAGGAAGTCCAATGTCATGTATGTATATACTGGGTTATCCAGATCATTATACAAACCTAACATTTAAGAAGCTATATTGGAAAAAATACACAGATTATATACAATTCTATTGGTCTGACATATGTAAAAACAACCAATTTGCATCTATTGTTCAAAATGAAGTTGTTCCAGATGAAAAGGTTGTAATTGGAAAACAACAGCAAGACATAATTGCTGTGTCTAGTATCGATGATTACATATATAGAGGGATTACATTACATTCTTTCAGTATATATGATTGGGTACTGCGTACTAGTAAACATAAGTTTAGTAAAAATCACAGCATCACAGGAGGTGGAGCCACTCAGTATAAACCACACACAACATACCTTAGTGATTTGACTGATATTGAAGATGATAGTTCAGATTATAATGAAACAACAGATAGTGATGTATATGTATCTGACTCAGATAGTATCACTTCAGAAGACATATCTGATGATGGAGATAAAAGACGCCAACCAGTCAAAGCCTTCAACATAAAATCCAAAAAAGCTCAAAATAACAATAAAAAGTGGCACAGCAGTGAATCTGATGTCCTTCTAAACAGCACTAATGAATCTCGATCCATAGAGTTGAATCACATATTGTACAATGTGAAACATGCACAGTATAATACTCACTATACTAGATTGTATGCACATTCTGATACACATGTTGTCAACTTTGTTGGTGGTTCTTTACCCAGATCAGACAAAGGAGATAGAGAGTTTTATTGTTGTACTATGCTTACTCTATTTAAGCCTTGGAGACATCCCAGTGACTTGAAGGAGGAATCACAGACATGGGAATCTGCTTTTGAAATGCATGAATTTACTCCCAGGCAGAATCAGTTAATGGCACACTTCAATCTTTGATATGAGTGTAATGATGCACGTGATGATTATAATGCACAAAGAAAAAAAAATAAGGGAAACAAGTCATTATCTTCATTGAAATATCAGTTTCCAAATAGTGATGATGATGATGATGTGTACAATACATTGGATCTATACACCAAACTGGATGATACTTGGGATAGAGACTTCAAGGATGAATGTGATCTTTTAGATCAACCTAGTAGATCAACAGAATGTGAATATGCACAGATGGATCATATTGAAGTGGTGGTTAGAAACTCAGGAATGTACGATCTAAATGATACCCAACATGTCATGTCTGCAGATATATTCAATTTTAATGTTGATGACAGTCGTACTGCACATCAATGGAAAAATATACTAGAAGAAACACGTCTAAAAGAGATTGAGGCAAGAAAAGTGATTACACACGACCAGGATAGTAACAATAAAACCTCAGAATCTATATATAACAGATGGAATGAAGTTATAATAGAGAGCATGGCCTATATAGATAAACATTTTATATTGAATAAACAGGTTCACAAGGAGTATGCCTGATGTGTTGAGAACATTGTTGATAAATATGCCCTCAACAGCAATAAGGAACAGTGTAGAGCATTTAGAGTCATTGCCAACCATGTATCTTCACATACAGCAGAACAACTCAGGATGTATATAGGAGGTATGGGAGGTACAGGCAAGAGTCAAGTGATTAAAGCCTTGCAAGAACTATTTATGGTCAGAAAAGAGGGGAAAAATTTTGTAATGTTAGGTCCTACTGGGCCTTCTGCGGTGCAAATCAATGGCTCCACATACCATTCTATGCTCTCATTAGGTTGGAGTAGTGCAAAGACTGGAGTTGAAAAGGCCAGAGAAAATCTAGAAGGTGTAGAGTATATTTTCATAGATGAATTATCTATGGTGTCTTGTCTAGACTTATATAGAATATCTGAACGTCTTTCAATGAGTACTGGTGTTAATACAAAACCATTTGGAGGTATGAATATTATATTAGCAGGTGACTTTGCTCAGTTGCCACCTGTAGACACCAATGGACATGCTCTTTACAGTAGATTTGTTGCACATACGTAAAACTTTATGTCAGCAAAAAGAGGTGATTGGTAAAGCTATATGGCATCAAGTCACAACTGTTGTGCTATTAAGAAAAAATATGCGTCAGCGTACACAAACACAACAGGATGCTAAGTTACACACAGCCTTAGAAAACATGCGATATGCATCTTGTACCACAGATGATATATTATATTTAAAGTCAAGGATTGCAGGCAGAGGTCAAAACCAACCAGATTTATCTGATAGGGCCTGGAGATATGTATCAATCATTACTGGTCAGAATGCACAGAGAGACAGAATCAATGAAATGGGTTATAAACGTTTTGCATCTGAATTTAATCAACCTATAACATATTTTTATTCTAATGACAGTTTTGGCAAAGAAGATGATCCAGATAAACTAGAGAATCACATTCATAGACGTAATAGGAAACAAGGAATAGAGTCTCCTGTTATAGCCCCAGCCATGCGTGAGATTATATGGAAGATCCCACCAAAACACACCAAAAACATACCTGGAATATTACCTCTATGTATTGGTATGCCTGTTATGATTAAGCATAATAAGGCTACAGAACTTAGTGTGACCAATGGACAGGAAGCTAATGTAGTTGGATGGACTTCAGAAACTGATGATGATGATAGACATTACTTGCAGACCCTTTTTGTAAAATTGATATCACCTATCAAAAATGTGTATCTACCTGATCTTCCTGTAAATGTTGTGCCTATCACAAAGTCTACCTTAACCATACCAGTTACATTTCCTAATGGTGAGATAAAGTCAATCAAAAGATCTCAAGTACAAGTAATTTTAAACTTTTCAATAACAGACTATAACTCTCAAGGACGAACAAGAGTTCATAATATATGTAACTTAAGCACCTCCAGAAATCATCAGGCTATGTACACTGCATTATCTAGAAGCTCTTCTAGTGATGGGACTGTGATCATTCAGGATTTTTCTCCAGCTAAAATCACTTCTGGTATACAGGGATAAGGACAAGCACGGATGTATCTGCAGGTTATCTGCATCCTTACCTGCGGGTTTTTATTTTTCAATAACTAGAACCCACATCCTCACAGGTATTTTGCCACAGGTACCCACACCTGCGGGTTTTTCCTGTGACCAAGATTATGTAATATTTGACCTAAATTCAGGGGTGTTTAAGATCATTCTTGTACTTGAAATAAGGATAGTATCATATTTCATTGACTTTACCATTCAATATAAATCACATAGAGAGATCATTTTATGATAAAACACTGATTAATCAAGTTAATAGGCTTCTTTTTGAGGTGAATCTAGCACAGATAAATAATACCTGTGGGTACCTGCAGGTTTGTGATCTCAAAATTGAGACCTGCATCCTCTAACATTTGCACAGACAGGTACCTGCAACTTGCAGATGCGGGTTTTGCAGGTTTTCCCATGGATAAACCTGTGGGTACCTGTCAAAAACCCATATCTGTGCTTGTCCTTATACAGGGAGATCTCAGACAAGAGTTTAGAGAGCTTGAGATGCTTGATCATATAACCTCAATGAGATATGAATGCACATTGGACAGTTCTGTAAAAGGATACACAAGAAATGCATTGATTGGTTCATTCCATCAATTATATAACAATTATGTTCCTTCACATGTACATCCATGCTTACAATGGACCAATACAGATCCTTATGAATTCACACCTTTAACTGAAACTATTGATTGGAAAATAGTCAAAGCATCTGATATGCCAGATGCAGCAACACAAAATGCTCAGCAGTATTTATTCCTATAAAATCATCTGTACTTGGCAAGAGACAATCTGAGCACACTGGAATGTCAGATCAACCTGTTACCAAGAAATTGAGATTGATAACATTCAATGATGCTATAGATGAGCCTGTAGGCTGTAAATGGGACTCTGTACATTATAGCTGTGTATATGACTGTATTTTTACTATACTTGGTGACTTGTGGCTTCAAAATCCTGTTGTATGGAACAAGAATTTAGAAAACTTGAATGGATATTTTCAAACACTATGTAAGGGATTTGGTACAACACTAAAAGGTATCAATACATTGGAAGCCACCCGTGACTCTGTTAGACATCTGTTGTTCAACAAAGATAATATTACATTTCATCTACAGTCACAAGGCACTAATATAGATAGAGTTGTAACTGAACTGATGTATACTCCTTTTGCTGTTACCACTGAAAGAATCAGCTGTCCAAATTGTGGTATACTTACAAAACCAGGTGAACTTGGCTATCACATAATGATTTTGAGTAATAGAGGTGATAACACTGCTACAGCAATACAAAGTTATCAAAAACAGCAAAAGCTCAGATGCCCAAGTTGCATGCAAGCTGCATACAGTACCACCTACTATAATGATGCCCCTAAAGTTATTATGACAGAGTTAGCTGTGTTGGGTTCAATACAATATCTGCCATCTAAGAATGTGAGAGTTCTTTATGGTAATGGTCGTACTGCTATTATGAACCTAACAGGTATTGTGTACTGGGTCAACAGAAATCATTTTGTAGCTCGAATCATAGACAAAATAAAAAAGTATGGATATATGACAGTATGCACAATAATGGCATTGCCTCTCCTGACATGGACTTGTCTGCTTTCAGTGAGAAACAGATTTCTAAGTATAATGGATTTCCAGCATCTTTAGCTGTATATGCAAGACAGTAACATTATATAGAACTCGTACTTGCCACCTTTAGATGGCTTACCCACTGGTGGCCTGTTGTACTTGAACAACTTGGAGTTGTAAACAGCTTCATACTGCAAACAAGTACTACCTCGAAATCCTCTTACAGAAATGACATAGACTGGCACCTGAGCTCATCTCGTTCTGAATGGAAGATGCAAACGATGGCAGGATCTGAGTCATCTGACTTCTTCGTGCGATATCCTCCTTGAATCTGGATTGCTTCCCAGACTCGGTCCTTATCTACAGGTAGACGTTTAGTGGAGTGAAACCGAGTGAGGAAAGGACAACCTGCACTTGCTCATGAAGACGACGTGCTTCGTGAAGTTTGACATGGATTCTATAGCTCAGCACAGCCATGTTCTTCAGATAGCTTCTCCAGCTCTGGCTTTGACATTGGAGATATTCTGTTCGAGCTTCGGACTTGGCTAACTCGAGCCTGCGTGCAGATGACTAATCAACGCCTTGGAATAGACGCCACTGCTTACCCGTCGAGTGTCATCTTGCATTTAGGAGCAAAGCAGAGATCAAGAATACCGTTAACCATTCCCTCCTTCCACAAGTCATCTGTTGCAGAGATCTCCTTTGCCAAAGTTTCTAAAGCGGTGGGTGGAAGTTTGTTATGCATTGATTTGATAATGACGACACCGGCGAGGAGTAAGGCAATGGTTACCCAGATGTGTTGGCTAGTGGAAGCAGATGCGGTTGTGGATTCGGATAGAGTGTCAACGATTTCAGAGATACAAGACATTGCACTGCGTTATGCACTGTTCTGTGAGATGATTCGTTTGCTTTCAAGCCAGCTGGTTTAAAGAGCATGTATATATGTGCCGCAAGAAATGTCCAGCAGCGCAAACAATGCCAAAGAGCACCGTTCTTCTCTTTTAATTAAAACTTATTTAGTCATTGACGGGACGGAACCTGGCTGTTCCCGAACAAAGTTTCCTATTGTGGAACTGTCCCTATTGGGATTGTGGCTGTTCCCTATTGGGATCTGTGCCAGTGTATTCTTCCTTCCTTCCTAACCACGAGGAAGGATCAGTCCAATCTGCCTGTGAAACATCTCTGAATAGTATTAATAGAAACCGAGCGAAAAAGTTATCATCCAGATTCCAGAAGGCTGAAGACGGACTACTGTTTGGAAAATTGCACAATGTATGAACGCTGCGTGGCCAGTACTGGTGTCGGCTGCTTGAATAACAAGCTGCCATCCACTGTGGCCGGTATTTTGCTACCATTCATGATTCCTTCGTTTCTCCAGAGTCCATATGGAAACACCATTTCCCGATGCGCGGTTGCCTGTAAAGCATATAAGGCCACACTCTCCCTTTGCTGAGGACAGCACGTGCACATTACCTATTAGTTGCGAGTGCTGCATTTGCAATAGCAAATTTGTATTGGAATTCCTCAATCTGTGTGCCGTACTGACGCCCGCTGATAGCTGTGTGTTGTATCCGACTCAGTTGAAGATCATACTGATCTTACTCAACTTCTGATTACTCAAAAGCTGTAAGACGTGGGTGTAGCTCGCTGTGGCATCGCACCACTTCGGAAGCTCTAGTGCATCTTTGTGGCTGTGCCTTTCTTATCCGGAGTTATCTATTTATGGTGCAACGCGTCATGTTTCTGACAAAGACGAAACCTTAGCACCACCTCAACTCTATATCTAGTGTCCCTAGTGCTGTATGGAAAACACTCTCATCCCGATATCAAGCGACCCCGATGACTGGTGCAGTAGAAAATTCAAAGTACCACCCTTCCGTTGCGAGCGGGTCCTCCCACGACTCCTCAACCCTCTCTACATTGACCGTGATCCGTGCAATGGAAAACGAGGCATTCACTGATCTTCAGAATCCATGTTCCTCTTGATGATCACCCCCAACGATGGCATATTTCTCATCATCGTAGGTAATATCTGGGTGTAATTCCATCGAGACTTTCCGCAGTCTGAGGCCTAAGGCCTAAACCACCATATCGCCAAGCCACTGCAATGAATACGTCAGCTTGGAAATCTGGGTCGGCGTTTGTTAAGACTTGGGTTGCGATGACCGTGACGATGAATGCGTTCGACGTGGCAGAATTTTGTGGAGCAGCTGAAGCGCTTGATGGTTTTTGATCATTACCTTGGGGCCTCGATGGCTCTCGATGGTCGTGTCGAAGGAAAATTCAATGTCTTCCTAAGGTTTGGTGACGTCATTGACTGTGACTGACGCTTCTACTTATGTTGCTGTTGCCGCAATGTTGGCCCATTCTGCTAAGAATCGGAATCAAATTGATACTGTAAACAAGCATCTCGAATTTCTCTTCGTGACACACATCCAATCATGCGTTCCCTGCTGGATAACGACGAAGAACTCCAGCGCCTAGGCTCGTCTGGTTCTCAATTGAGGACTCGTATACAGACCACAGGATCTGATTTCTTCGTTCCTTGTGCTTGAACAGTTTATAAGATTCGATGCTTATCTAGGTATGCTTTTAGTCAGATGAAACTTAGAAGAAAAGCAAGTACCTGCACTCGCTTATCACTTCAGGCTGCCACTAGACCACACCACCTTAGGATAGATTCTTCATGGGGAATAACTATCCTAAGGTGGTCTTAAGACCACTGTCCCAACCAAATCTCACCCCAGGGTGGTGGTCCGGCCATCTTAGGCTATGGTCGGACCGTGTGGTCCGCCCAATAGTAGTTGATTTTGAGCAGTGGTCCGACCTTATGCAGTGGTCTGACCACTTGGTACGGCCCTGACCCTGGTACTCCCATGTGGCCAGACCACTTTTGTTAGACTACAAAAGTGGTCCGACCATCTGGTACAGCCCTGCACCCGGTACTCCCATGTGGCCAGACCACTTTTCCTAGACTACAGAAGTGGTCCGACCACAGGAGATAATAAGTTCAGTGGTCCGACCAAGCCAGCCTCATACTAAAGAGTTGGTCTGCCCCAAGGTAGCTCAATTTTACCAAGTGAATATTCACTGCATAAGTCATGTATGTAAATCATTCTTTTTAAGTTGGAATTATCAAATATCAATTTATTGTCTACTAATCATAAGTTGTCTTCTATATCAGTTTCAAATCCATCAGCAAGATCTAAAGCTTCCAGAGTCTCTGCAAGCCCCGCTTCTTCTTCATCCTCAACTATCAAGTCATCATCATCTTCATCCTCATGATGTGCAACTGCTGGCATAACTGCATTCACCTGTGCTGCTAAAAACTCAGCTTCTGATGGTCCCCATGGCACAAGGGGCTCAGGTCTGACAGGAAGAGACTCAAGTGGCTTTTGCCACCCTGCACGGAGCCGAAGTAGTTTCTGCTGGCAAGATTGGAGTTGGTACAATAACCCCGAGCTATCATCTAAATAGGATCAGTGATAGATTTGAAAATATCCTCAAGCTTACCTGCAGCCTCAATCGCCCACTTTACAATTGTCCATTCTTCAGCAAACCACTCTTGTAATGACCGACGCTCTAATAGTAATCATGGTTCTTCCTCCAAATAGCGATCCAATTCAAGCATTGCCCTAATACCTGTCTGAACCTCTTCGTCGCATAGCCATAGTGGGGGATCTGTGGACCCATCGGTTTCAGTGAGCCCAATGTCTTGCCAGATATCATCATCCACATCAAGAGAGAAAAGTTTGTCCATTTTAATGTGGGTTGGACGAACTGACTTTCTTGGTGCTCTCTTTTCCTCAATGTGGCTGATAATATTGTCGACAAGTTTATTGTATTTCCGTGCCAGGTTTTGAATACCAGGATTGCGTCTTTTGACTGCTGACTCAGTATGAGCATGTAACCGTTGTTCTGAATCTAAAAGAAGTCAGTATTATAAGATAATCATATAAAGCTTACCATTCATTTGACCCTGAAGATGCCTTTCAATCCTGTCTCGCTCAAATTTGCGAGATGTCAATTTTTGGCGAATACGAATTTTGAGGGCTCACGCATTCATTCTATCATTGATATATGGGTCGTTCATGAGGCGGTCAAGTGCTCGTCGCCCATCAATTCCAAGTGCACGTTCCTTGGTCTTCACAAGGGCCATAATCCTTGTAAGCTGCTCTTCATCTTTCTTTAGGTCGGATTGTGCTATGGTAACTTCGTAGTCAGCTGAAGTCGGATCTGCAATAACATCTTGAAGATTCCGTATTCGGGAATGGATTGTGTCTCGAGACAATTGTAAATGCTTTGCATCTTGAACAGCACTGTTCCCTTTTGTTTTAGATTGCTCTAGACAATAATTAACTCAGGACTGCACACAGCAATTAGAGTACGACTTACTAGGTAATGGTTGTGTCTGAGCTTTCACCTGTAAGTGCCACTGCTCTCGTAGCGTTTCTATATCAATACCGCACGCTGCCAGGTCCGCAGACGCCTTGTAACCACGTTCATTGCACTTTTGTGTTTTTCGGAAGAGCCATTGGCCGGCACGTTCAAGATTTTCGTCCATGAGATGATGAAGTCCAGCATTGAGGGTATATATATGGAGATGATACTGTGAAAGGTTCAGTCGGTCATAATAAAAATAAAACAAAAAGTCCCAACTTACCCCACAATATGCAATCAAGAAACGTATAGACTTCCAACATCGTTCACACCCCTCTCCATCACAGAAGCCAAAGCCGGCGCATTTTCGAGGGTGATAGATCAACTGACAAGGCCATCCATGACTGAATGTGTGAAATACAGAGACAGCGAATTTCAGCCGGTCAAGATATCGAGCTAAAAACCCCCACTTTAGGCAGCTTCGATGGAGGACACAAACGATATCATAGAGGAGGCCCAATTTCCACCAATGGGGAACATGTTGAAAGAATAATTCCACCAGAACCAAAGCATAAGCCTGTTTTTCACCAGCCAACTTCATGTTCACCAACCAGAGAACACGGTCGTGCCAACAGATTAAGGCCATCAGGCCTGTCACATCGAAAAATTTGGTGCTGGCCTTCTCTTGTGCCTCGTCAGCTGCTACAAACGAGTCGTTGCAAGCATCAAGCATGGAGCGAGGGACCTTCATATCGTTGTGTTCAAAGTGATCCTCCTCTTTGTCCTGGGATACACGATCCTTTGACTTGGACCCCTTGTCAGATCGGGAAGACTGTGGGTGAATCACTTCAGGCTGCCCCTAGACCATGCCATCTTAGGTTGAACAGCCCAGTTGGAATAACCACCC
>QLOY01000430.1:0-14523 GCA_003313965.1 Megacollybia marginata | reverse complement strand
TTTTAAGTCATCACGTGGTGGGAAATTTCCTTTTTTGGAGGGAGGGAGGGTCCCTGACACTGCCAAGATTTCTGATTGTACCCTGTGTATTTTTTTGCGATGCCGCACCCCCCTTGATACTCTCAGTGGTTTCTAGGCCGAATAAACACATTCTAATGCCCTACGATATCAACCGTGCCATGTATTGACTGAGATCTATCTCCCTAGTGCATTCCTAAGCAATCTCTAACGCAAGATCCCTCGCCGCTCCTAATCCCTCAGTGCTCACAATTCCCTCAACCCTGTTACCTCAAGTCCCTAATTAACGCCTCTAGTCATCGTCAAACTCTGCATGCTCCGAAAAACGCGTCATCGGAAGACCGGCCACACATTGGCCGTTGCTCATCGTACCAGGCCCTCGTTTACTTCATTGAATACTTCCGCGAATAACGTTGTGTACTGCCCCTGCATCCAATGTTGCCCAACACCGTGTAATACGCACCTTTACATGCGCAATACATCGCTGTATGTATCGTCGTCTCTTACTTGCGTTCTTGATCCATCGTCGAGTCTACAACTTCGGAGGTCGTACAGAGGAAGGAGGTAGCGTATAATCCCTATCTTTCTAGCAGTAGGGTATATACATCGTTGCATTGGCCTTGATGCAAGCTTGGTGGTTTAACCTGTTTAAGAGTCTGACAGAGTATCGATCTTCATGTTCTTCGGTCAATCCATCGCAATGACCTTCGATTCTCAGCGTCAAATCCGGCTGGCATTCCAAATAGCGAGCGATCTTCGCCAAATAGAAGTTGTCCGGCCTGCAAAGCGATGCACGCCCAGAACGGAATGTGAGAACGAGTTCTCGAGCACCGTTCTCGTTAGACTGGCCGCGGTCCGGTCCGGGTCAGGTCCGACCTACTTTTCCCGGACCCCGAACCGGACCTTAGGGTCGGTCCACCCATTTGCCGGACCTGGACCCGCCTGTCCACCCAGGTCCGAGAGGTCCGGGTAGAAATAAGGCTCAGGGAGCCGATTTTGTTTTTCTTTCAGGTGTAAAACATCATTTCTCATTGATTCCAAGCCATTAAAAGGTCAGACAATGTCTATATGATGATTTGTTACTCACCAATAGCCTCCAGGTCCAGCAGGTCCGGGTCCGGGTCTGGGTCCGGCAAAATTGATGATTTTGTGGACCTGAACCTGACCCTCAGGCCTCAGGTCCAGGTCTGGTCTGGACGCAGGTTCACAAGGTCCTGAACCGGACCGCGGCCAGTCTAGTTCTCGTACATCCAGAGTGCAATTTCAAAACCAAACAAACCAATTCCCCCAATGAGAATGTAAGCTTTGTCCAGTCGGAAAAGGCTTGGGTGTAATTGACCAATGAGCATAGCAAGCTCGTTGGAAAGAGTAATATTGAATAGGGCAGGTTCTATGGCGCATGACAATTCTGAGGTGGACAATTGAATCATAATCATATTCCGATTGATGTAGCCCCAAAAGCTCGCGCAACATCTCCTCTACTACCATGGATCTCTCTTCATTCGAGCCACCACACCACAGTCAGTATCTGCTATCAGGTGGAGAGTACTGTTGGTGCTGAGAGCGCTCCGCAGAATCTATGTATCGGAGGCGATGTTCTGGTCGATTACTCCCATGACAACATCAGATTCTGTTGAATGCCGATCTCCTGATACTTTGTTCACTCGCCCAACTATGCCACACAGACCCACGGAGGTAAAGTATGCTCTGGTTATCTTCACGAGAACCGGTCCATCCTGGTTGTGTAGTACTGGCTTGACTTTGTCAAAAGTCTCAGGGCTCATTTTAAGAGCTCGTGGAACGCATCGTGGCATGAGAATCTCACCCTCTGGGCTGATTTGCATCTCCAGTTCAAGACCAGGAACCTGAGTGAGACGTTGAACAAAATCCAATCTCTTCGCAAAGCACCATGTCGTGTCGAAGGAAACAAGTCATATGTCCAAATCCCCTACCTCTCTCCTTAGCACCCTAACAAGACCAACAACAGAACTGCAATCATGGTCCGCTGTGATCCACAGTGAAAGCGTGGATTTACAACATTGTCGAATCATGAGTTGCAGCTCCGCTACATCGAGTGTGAATTCGTACACCTTCATAACTCCTGATGTGTCGGGAAGTTGCAGGGGACACTTCTGCGAAACAAGTGTAAATCCCCCTCGTCTTGGCAAAGCGGTTGATAAGGAGAGATTTGCATGAGCGCATTCAGACATTCAGATGAATCAATGATACTTGAGGTTTCGCCGTCGCGCTGCCAACCCGTGGAGCTTATTAGCAAACAGCTGCCTGGAACAAGAAGTGTATACAGCGAAGTGAGGTGAGCAATCAAATCCCCAGAAGCGGACACGTTAGCAGTCAAAATGAGGTCGAAGGTCAATGGGGGTAAGGCAGGTGTATCTGTAGGAAACACCTTCCTATGCTCTACAATGGGAGCGGAACAGTTGATGGAATCTCAACAAGAGCTCGGGCCGCAATGCATATAGTGGATCGTGATATCTTGACTGTGATACATGGTGAAGATTTCATTCGTTTTAGCGTCGTCAAGGATAGTGCTGCAACCTAGATTTCATTCCTGGTGTTTCTATGAATGTCGCATCCATAGCAATGTATTCACCTTGTTGAAGTGGGTGTGACCGTTCAATCAACTCTGTTGAGCTGAATTGACATCGGTTCCAAGGGGGTCATGGAATGCGAAAATCCTATAGGAGGCCACATTAGAAATTTCAGCCTAGGTCAGGACCCCCCTCCCCCCCTCCTGCCTTATATGGTAATTTTTTTCGTGTCATGTGATGTAATTAGATTAGATATCACATCAAATATGGACAACATACTGAGTTACAGTCAGATACTGTCCATACAAGCCTTGTTACAAGCCTGCTAAGCAGTAAACAATTCTGTTCACACTTGATTTGTGCTTACAACTGACCGATGCCATCATGTGACCTGACTCATCACATTGTGTCATCCTCTGTATCTGGCCTCAGTTTGCTATAGGGAGCTATCTAAGTGTTTTTAAAGCTACTAAAGGTGGTTTTAAGCTTCAATTAATGTAAATAAATGTCTCTGGAGCAGTCTGAGACCAAGGTCACATTAGAAATTTCGGTGACCTTTGGGGACCCCCCCCCCTACCCCATGTGTGGGATTTTGATCCCGTGACCCCCTTGGTGGGTTTGAACTGAAGGAGGCTGTTATGAGCACCCCTCCTCTAGTCTCTTATAAACAGACAAATCCATGATCACAAAATTGGGACATGTGATGTGGATTGAGTCTGTCACTTTTGTGACTGCCTTTGCAGCAGACCCAGTGACTTATGTAATCATTTTTTGTACCAAATTTTCAGCTATTCAGAGCAATGTAAATACTGGGCACAACTGATATGGTGTTTACTAGTCCCCTCAAACATTCCTACATACTGGCTGCCATATGCAACGACCTGAAATAGCTGTAAAAAGAATGTCACAAACCTGTGACAGGTGAGTGACAAGACTTGCTCGGGTCGTTTTTGAGAGATTCAGCCTTCTATGTAAAGAATAGTATTGTCAAATTGTGTCCCAAATGGCTCGTTGTATGTACTGGTACAATGTGAGCATCACAGAATATCCAGAAGAGCTCGATATTCATTTCGATGATTATGTAAGTGGGGGGGTCAGGCGGTTATCACCCTGTGACAAATATAAGACTAGGTGCCATGCCATGTTCGTGCAAAAAGTCTGGGAGATACCGACTTATGGCCAAGTGTGTATGTCATCGCCATCATTCTATCTAGCGCTAGCCTTTTGTTTAGGGTATGGACCCAGTGATTATGTATCTCTGTGTGGCTTGCAGGAGTGTCGTCTTTTGACAGTAGGGTTTCACATCGTAATTTCCAAATGAGGTGGGCTGTTTCTGAGACTAGGATACAATAAAATCTATTCAGAGACTTATCCTTATCTGGATCGCAATTCAGGTGCACTAGGCCGCATCCGAGGATCAGGCCTATCGACAGGTCTGGCCATGGAGCAGAGGTTTTCCATCTCCAAAGTGTTTGGGCTAGATTCCATGCAATCATTTGTCCAGGTTTTCTGCATTTGGTGAGAATATGCTCCATAGTATCAATCTCAGCACAGTGCGTACAGTTTTGTCTATCTTCATAGCCTGGAATGTTGCTCCACCAGGGTCCAATGCATTGTCCTCCATGTATGGCTATGTAGAGGAAGTTATGTAGTTTGGGGGGGAAGATCGGGTTCCATATGGATAACCAGATGTGTCAAATCGTCGGCATTGGGGTGTTGATGTTTTGAAGAGCTGCTTGGATGGAGGCTATGTTTTTGGCCATCATTCGTTGTGGAGGGGCGTTTTTGAGTTTGATATGTCAAAGGATGTGGTGAGCTATTTTTTGGGTCAGCGTATTTAGTGGTATCCCTCGGAGGTGTACATCAGCTACTATTGGGAAGGTGGGGGTTTCGGTCATGGACCTGAGGTTAACTCCTTCCAACGCCAGGATGTAAGCAAGGTCAAGCTCCGTAGAGTCTTGCTGAGGTGTGTTGTGTAGTTTGAGTGGGGCACGTTGGGAGCGGAAATGAGAGATCAAGGCTCTGGCTAAGGTTTTGGTAGGAGAGGTGGGACAGGCCAAATGTGTCCATTTTCACCCTTTGCACCACTAAAAAGCCTTCTGCTATGGTTATAACTATTTGTAAAAAAGCCTCAAAACATGGTTATATCCATGCCCCCCAAATAAAGGGTTTGCTCTAGTATTTTCTCAAATGCCTTTTATGGCCTGCAGTGGGATAAGGGCAGGACAAATGCCCCACCTTTGTTTATCTGTATTTGCAAATCAACAAAACTGCCCACCAGGGCTGTTGCCGACTGCCAGGCCACTCAACCACTTATACAGGGCTTCAAATAGGTTACTGGTTCAATGTACATAAATTTCAAACTGAAAAATACCCCAAATTGTCTGGATTCAGATTTAAAATTCCGATAAATACATTGTAAATACATGAAAAATACGAATTAATGTAGGGCATATGCCCAGTTGCTATATGTCAATGGATTTACACGAGCACTCGCATTTAAATGCGAATGCAGTGCTGGCGACGATTGCAAGAATTGGAAAATGCGCAGGGATGAGCTTCAGTCTCTTCTGTGGCAGTGGTGACATGGCAGGTTTGCTTCGAATTTTAGGTTGATGGCTGTTGGACCACGAATTGCAGGTAGTGGGTTGTTGGTATGATGTGCAGAGGGTATGTGGAACGGCAGCCTGCATTTACGTTGGGATGGCAAATGGCAGTTAATGGGTGATTGGTCAGTTTGGTGCGAGGGAGTGGGGCGAAGCAGGGTTTGGTGTTCCATGGTGGCTTGGCTCGTGTGCTGGTTTCACTGGTATTGGCTTCGTTTGTTGATATGTGGCTCGGTATTGTCTTGGCGGTTTGGTGGGTATTTCGTTGGTGGCTGATTTGTTGGATTGCTAGACTGTCTGGAGCGGGGTAGTCACGTCGTGGTCGTTTGAGGCAGAGAAGGCTCTGCTCTGGCATGTGCATCAATGGTGAGCGCATTGTTGATGACGAGGTGACGGCGGAGCGAATGCATAGCAGGAAGGTCTGCAATTGATTGTTGTAAGCATATTCTGAAAGTTTTGTAATCAGCGATGTGCTGTAGAGCTATTCACAAACGACTTACCTATGGTGGAATTCCGGATTGAAATGTGGTGGATTAAACAGGCGAGGTTGATGGGAACGAGAACGAAGCATCATTGGGTTGAGGGTTCAGATGGCCAGTTACCAATGTAACCGGCGGTCATTCAATTGGAACAGGCCAGGCTGTTGGAGCATGATGGGTTTGGTATTCGCTCAGGCCGGGGGTGCAAAATTCGTTTAGGCTGGAATCGATGTTGGACACGCAGTGGGTGTAAGAGCTGAGGTTGTTGTGTGAGCTGTTGCTGGGATGTAGGACCCGGGGTTTCCGTTCTATGAGTGATGTTTCCTCCAGTGAATCAGAAGCAATGCCGTGATGGTGGGTATGGCTTTAGAATTGCATTGGGGGATTAGTGACAGTGAGTTTCTAGAGAAAACCAATCCAAATGGAAATAGCGGGGGACAGAGACATTGTGTGAGTACAGGTGATGGCTGAAAGAGCGATAGGCCGCTCAGTGTTGAAGGGAATGGCATCGGTTGATAACCGGTCATTTTTGGTTTGGTGGAGGATTGGTGTGGTGGTGAGAATTGGTGTCGGTTTGGTGGGGAAGACCACCTGGTAAGGAGGATTGGTGTTTTGGTTATTGGTGGCTTGCTAGGCTTCGGTTGATTGAGGGATTCACAGATTGGAGATGCAGAGCGTTTTACAATGCAGCAATGTGGCAACGCATATGGGATTTGGGGAGGGACAAGCAGGCAAGGGATGCAGCAGTGAATTTCCAGTAGACAGGAATCGCTTGGTCAATGTGAATGCAGCGAGGCAACGACGTGGCAAGGGCATTGGTGTTCGTGCTTAGACATGGTAAGAAAACTCAGATTCATTGGATCATAGACTTACCAGTGCATTGATAGTGGTGTGTGCGGTTTGAGGGAGATTCATCATCGGTTTGGTGAGTGGAGGGAATGACGGTGCCTGTGTGCACAGCCACTGATCCAGGATTCCCATCCACCAAAAGGTGACAAGCGCCTGTGCGCTTGAACTTCAGACCCTTCTATATTGCTATCAACTGCTTAGCCATCCACATTTTCGACATACACTTCAACTACTCACTATATACATTGATTCTAATGGTTCAGATAGCGAGCCAATTTTGGTCAAGATGTGAGTGTTATCGGTTCATGTTTAATGACTTGCGGAACTACTGTTCACTTAGCATCTCCTTGTCCGGATTGTGTCAAGTCAAATCTGGCCCTCTAATCCATCGCAGGTAAGTATGCAATCATTCTCTGGCACCCACTAAGCCTTAATCACTCTGTAGGCAACACAGAAGAGTTTTTTTCGAGTGAAAAGCACGATGTCCGAACATTTAGAGTCTATATCTTCGCAATGGCGGTACGGAATTATTCGGATCTCTGTATATACATTCTCTAATGTCATTAGATCAAATACCGAAACTTTCTGTTGGTGTGAGATCTCCCAAATCCACACTCAAAAGCTATTATTTCAGATACTAGATGCATTCTATGGCCACTCCCACTCTCCTGGAGAGTACCTGTGGACCTTTCAAATTTGGTATAAGTACTCTCTTATGTTTCCTGTACAACTTGTGACTCACAGCATTGCACTCATATAGGGAATGCAGCTCTGGTCAGTGATGCAGTTAAGCCCTAAGGCTTAACTTGAGCTAAGGCTTAATAAGGCTTAAGAGTTAAGCCTTAGCTTCAGTAGAATCAAGTATGAAGGCTTAATTAAGGGTTAGCTTGTAAGTCACATGGCTTCAAGACAGTCAATTCAAGCTCAATTTTCCAGTCAAAGTCTGAGTTTTGTCAGAGTCAGAGTCTCTGCTCAACATATATTATTGATAAGAGTTTGAGTTACAAGCATCAGCAGAAGAGATAACACTTTCAGGAAAGCAGCAGAAAAAATTTTTAAGCAATTTTTAAGCAAGCTCAGTAGGGGTACCTACCTCCCTACATCGTGTGATGGTTTCTATTTCCAGCAGCCCCTTGCCCTGACTCTGTTAAAACTGATAGGAATTCCACATGTACAAGTAGTAGGAGCCTGAGACAGATGGAGCTTTAAATACATCAAGATGTCCTTGGGCTACACAAGGGCTACAGATAACTTAACAGAAAATTGCACTTAAGGCCTTAATTACCCTTAAAATTAAGCCCCCTTATTAAGTACTAAGCCCTTAGCTTCAAATTTTACCCTTAATAAGGGCTTAACATGCATCACTGGCTCTGGTTCAACCACTTTTCTGTTATTGGAGAGTCGGCCATCTCAGAACTGGGGTTCCGAGGCACGTGGTTATCGGACCGGCACGTCTGAGCTTGACAACCGCAACATCCAAAATGCTGCTCATATTGGTTTAAGACCTATGATTACAGCTATAGATCTGGGATGTACATGTTACATGTTTTTGGGTCTGAATAATAGCTCAGGCTGGAAGCAGAGAGATGTAACCATTTACTAGTATTTTGCCTCTACATCCAACTGCACGAACACAATCCAACTGTAATAGGGTTTGAATCCGATTAAAAACATATTCTCTACATATCTAAGACTACAGTCCTTAAATAAATATGATCTGGCTAAAACAATCCGACCTGATAACTAAGAAACCTACAGCAGCAATACATTTGTTTACCAGTATTTGACAGCACCAGCCGCAATGAGAATTTTAATCTGACTGCTTGACATACAATTCCACACTCAGACATCTACAATGTTTGCATCCATAGACTATTACAGACTGTGGTTTCCTATAAACAAGCTGCAGCAGCTCAGGCTGAGCCATACTGTGACCCAACATTGTTGATTTGTTTACCAGTGTTTGGCATCAATTCGGGCCTTTCAGCGCTAGCTCTGCTACCCCACACAACTAGGGCTTGAAACCGTCCCATATACTGGGTACGGCCATCCAGTATACGGGACAACCCAGTATGGAAAAATTGGCCATACGGGATGGCTTACAAATCACCAGTATCCCGTATTGTACTGTACAGTATCCAGTAAAAACAGTGCAACAAATGAGGTACACGCTAATACGCGATGCAAATTTGTATTTAAGTTAGCTAATATATCGAGTAATTACCATTTAGGAACCAATTCAATGGCCCAGTTGTCGGCAATCAAAGACCCATATCCACCTGTACAAAATACAGCCATACAGCAGCCATTCAAAACCTGAAACGATACGGGTACTGTCCAGTATTTACGGTCCCATATTACCGTATCTGTATGGATACGGTTTCAAGCCCTACACACAACTAGAATATTTCAGATGTTTATACTACTTCATCAAATTTGACTCTTGCATGGATGAATAGCAGACCCCTGCAACAGATTGTTTACTTGTGTTTACCAATACATCCAGTAGCAGAATTTCAATCCAGCTACTATTGGTCCTATTTCTGCTCTAAATGTAGCCTAAACATGTATTTTATTCAAGACTACACCCAATATAAGAATGGCTGTAGCTTGAAGCTGGTGTGGTGCTGCAGTGGCTGGGCAGCAATCCTGCTCAGGCTTTGTTTACTAGTATTTATTAAGTGAGCCAAATATGGCTGCCCGCCCCATTATCCTAATGTGGAGTGTACCCGCCCTGCCTGCTATTGATGAGTAAGCATTTTGGCAGGGGCTGGTTATAACCATGTGTGAGGCTTTTTTCTCCATGGTTACAACCAGGCAAAAAAGCCTTTTTTTAGGGCATGGCCTGCCATTTTTTGTGAAGAGGTCGGTTACGAGTCAGTTGCTGAAGTGTAGTCTGATTACTGTACGACTATGTGTAAGGGTGAGGTCGGAGGTGATGACTTGATAGAGGGCAAAGAGAATTATTCTGATCGAGGCTATCTGGTAGTCGAAAATGCTGGTTGCACAGGTCATCAGGCCTGAAAACGGCGCTGCATCCAGTTTCAAACTGTGTTCTTGTGTATTGGTGTTACGGTTTTGCTGGCTAGGTAGAGGTCTAGATGGGTTGGGGCCGCAGGCGGGGTGAAGCGGCGTGGTGGTGGGGGGATTTGTACAAGCGGTGGGGCATCCCACCTCGTGAAGGCTCGGAAACCATCTTCGAGAGTCGTCAAGGGTAGGTCAGGATCGAAAACAAAGAAGTTTGTGTTGTGGGTAGGTGGGGGAGGTACAGTGGATCGATCCGGGGTTTCCAAGGGCAGAGGTTCACATCTGGGGTCCCAGGTGTGTTTGATTCCGTCTAACTTACGTTTTGCAGCCGTTGCACATGTGTGGGGGTCGGGGTACTTATGTGTGGTTCTGTCAGTGATGCAGTCGGGGCAGTCGCAGTGTTTTGTACCTTGGTGTGCTGGGTGTTGGAGTCGGGAGGAGACTTTCATGGCATCTCCCATGGTTAGAACCCGGTGCCGCTCTCGGAGGCAAACACTGTGTTTGCCTCGATTTACTTGCCTCTTCCGTTCGTCTTCATAGAGGTGGTGCCAGATAGGGAGGGAGTTTTGAACGGTGCGAGATGGTTGGATGCCAGCAAAGGTAATGCCATATTTTCATGCTGCATCTATCACATCAGGAAAAACCCTTTTTAACCTGGATGCCTCAAGGTTGACCTGGATCAACCTATGTCAACCTTGGTCAGTCCCAGGTTTAAGTCTCAATTTTCAGGTCAGCCAGGTCAACCTAAGTCATGTCTAGGTTAGCCCAAGTCAACCCAGGTCAGCCCAGGTCATGTCTAGGTTAGTCCCAGATCAGCTCAGGTTGACTTAGGTTGACTCAGGTTGACTCAAGTTTGCCAGGTTTGCCAGGTCAAAAAGGGTTTTTCCTGATGCATTGACTGTAGGAAAAAGGGGAGCTCTCTGGTTTTCGGAGTCCAGTTCTGGAGAAAGGGGTTGATCACAGCTGTTGGGTCTAGGTTAGCCGATCGGAGTGGATGTGCAGAAAGGATTGCTTTCGCAAGATGGGTCCATACAGGGAATATCCCATTTCGGCCACAAAGGAGTGTTCGCAAATTCACCAGACATATGGCGTCGTTTCGCATCTGGACATCGAAAAGTCGTTTCCCCCTTCAGAAAGTTCCTTCTGTAGGGTCTGGCGTCCCACCTGCGAGGATTGTGATCCATTCCACATGAGGTTTTGCTGCATTTTGTTTAGTTCTTTTACAATATCCGAGGGCATGCCGGAGACACTAGTGGCATATTGGGTGCATGCGCCCACAGTGACTTGGGCGTAGTGTCGTTTTGCTTCTAGTGTCAGGTTTGCATCACTGCACTTTAGAAGATGGGATTGGACTTTCTCCAATATGGGTGTCCATAGTTCCTGTTGCGAGGTATTATTTCCTATCTGTCCTCCGAGGATACGGACTGACTCACCATCACAAGCCATATGGAGGTTTGCAGGTATAGGAGTTTGGTTGGGGCTCAGGCAGCGGGTAGTGAGAAGCTGTGCACGATAGGCTGGAGATCCTAGTGGGATAATTTCTGTTTTGGGTATGTTGAATTTTGCTCCGGAAGCAAGGCACCACTTGTCGAGGATGGACTGGAGAGTGGAGAAGGAGTCGTTCTCTGATAGGAAAACGGTAGTATCGTCCGCAAAGAGGAAGGTAATAAGGTGCTGTAAGCTGCCGGGAATGCTAAAGCCTTGGATATGTGAGTGTCGTAAAAGTTCCACCAGCGGTTCAATTGCTAGATTGAAGAGGAGACAGGATAGGGGATCCCCTTGTCGTACACCTCGGGTGACCCAGTAGGGTTCACTCAGAAAGCCGTTAATCATGACACGGGTGTAAGCAGAGTCGTAGAGGGTTTTATAGTGTTGACAAAATATGCGGGAAGTCGATTCCCCTCCTGAAGGATTTCCCAAAGGTACAGGTGAAGGACCTTGTCGTAAGCTTTTTCCTGATTGAGGCTCACCATACAGCCATTCTGGAGTTCCTGCTCAGAGTACTCCACCATGAGTTTTGCGAGTAAGACGTGGTCTTCGATTCTCCTTCCTTTCATGAAACCGGCCTGATCTGGGTGTACCAGTCGTGGTACTACATCCACAAGTTTCAGGGTGAGAGCTTTAGTGAGGAGCTTGTAGTCATTGTTGAGTACGGTAATCAGTCTATAGTTTGCAATGTCATCCCTGCCTTTCTTCTTATAGAGGGGGCACATCCAACTGTCTGTAAAGCTGGTATTTGGGGTCAGACCATACTTTTGTATATCCTGGCATACAACAGTAAAGGTACCAATGAAGTCGAAGAAGGGTTCTGCACCATTTTTGTTTCTCTCATATAGTTCAACACATTTTTTGTAGAATTCAGTAATAATCCCATTGAGGCCTGCAGCAACCCCGTTTGCGGATGCTTTTAGGGCCCTGGCGATGGTGGCCTCCGTAACCGGTTTTGCTAGCTTGGTAGCTTCATTGGGAGTCAACTGTTGGGTGATGGAGGGAAGAATGTTTAGCAGCGCTTCCTGTCGGGTCGCAGCTGGTTCGTGATCTTCTTGAAGTTTCTGGTGGTAGTCAGCTGCCAGTTGAGCCATGTCACCAGAGCAGGTGATGAATTTGGGAGGGTTTGAGCCAGGGATTTGTAGGTCAGTAATCATATCCCGAGTCTTTTCCTTTAGCAGACTCATAGAAAATTTCATTATGCGGTCTAGGTTAAGGTTCGCTTTCAGCTTGGCGTTTGACTGGCAGGTTTTGTGGATATGGCCTAGTGTGGAACCTATTTGGCTGTGTATGGAGGCGAGTTGTTGAGTTTGTAACTGCGCTGGAAGGGGGTCATTGTGGTTGGCGATGATTCCTGGAGAAGTTTTTGTAGGAGTTGTTTTTGCTTGCCTACGTGCTTCTTGGCCATCTTTCGCTCAATGACCATGATGTCTTTACTGAATTGATCCCAGAGTTTTTGTGGGTTTATCTCTTCTGTGCGGGTAAGGGCAGCCTGGTGGATGTTTCGTTGGGTTTGCAGGCCAAGACGGTTTATGTTCTGTAGAAATTCTTTGTCTTTTAGAGAGTCAAGACGCATAGAGACTTGTCCGGGGCCTTGTACTGGTGCTCCTTTCTTGATGATCATGACAGAGGTAAGGGCATGGTCAGTGAGGTCACTCAGGATGGGACAGATGTCCCAATTTCGACACGACTTCATTTGGAAGTTGGACACTAGGAATCGGTCAATGCGAGACAGACGGCTGTCAACATGGGTGTAAGTAAATTCCTTGTCGTCAGGGTGTTCATTTCTCCAGCCATCCTGGAGACCAAGTAGGGATTTGAGGCGACGGTGTGCTGTGACTACGGTGGTGGCATCTGTACTCTCGGGGAGCCGGTCGATTGGTTCCTCGACCATGTTAAGGTCACCAAACAGAAGATCCAGGGTTGAAAGGTCGTAGTGTAGGAACATATTGGAAAGAGAGTCATAGAACTCAGCCAGGGATTTTTCAGACTCGTTTGGGGCATATATGGCAAGAGAGGTAAGGGTACTCTGTCCGTGCCATGGATGGGACATGAGGATTGCATGTCCTGGGATTAGGTTCCACGTTTTTACAGACTGGGTATTGGTAATGTTTTTGTTAAGAACAATTGCAATACCTGCAGCGTTTGGTCGGTTAGGGTCAATGGAGTCATAAATTTCCATTCGGTTACCAAACGGGCTCTGTTGGATTTCTTCAACTTGGCTCGGGCTGAGGTGTGTTTCTTGTACTGCCAGGCACCCAATGTGTTCATCTTTCAGAAGCCTATGGATAGTGAGCCACTTATGGTTGGTGTTGTATATGGAGGTTGCCCCTCAACCTTTTATGTTGATTGATGCGTACTGGATTTTCCCTCTTGTGTTTTTGGAGATGGGAGGTTGGTTCCTTCCGTATGTCTTCCGGGCCTGGTGTAGGATTTGGGGGGCTTCCTCTTCCAGTAAGGGGGTTGAGCGTCTGACTAGAGGTTGATGCATATGGTGGGAGGTTGTGGGTGATTCAGACTGTCGAAAAGAATGACGGGATCTATTTCTAGTTCGTTGTGATGTCTGTCTAGGAGGACTTCTCCATGGAGTGGTTGGAGAATCGAGGTGGGGTACCTCATCACCCTGCAATGTGGGGAGGTTTTCACAGGTTCGAGGAGCCAAAGAGGCAAATGCGCTCTGGCCTCTCACTGTATACTCACCAACGTTCATCACAGGGGTGCCTACATCTTGCTGCTCCCTGTCACTGTCATTAGGGATGCAATCGATGGACAAATTGCCATCCCTTCTAGTGTCAGGGAGGCCTACCAGGTCTTCGATAAAGAGTGAGGAAAATGTGTTGGTCGTACTCATTTCATCATAGCGGGTGGGAGTGATCATTAGCTCAGCTGATTCAGTAGGATTAATGCATAGATTTCGATAATATATCATCCACCATATGCATAGCTTTCAAATATGTTTTAGTACCTCTTTTGGATTAAGGGATAAAAAGTTTGGCAGGCGTTGTAGTACAGCCACAATATGGGCTCTGGCAGCCATGGCAGACCATGGCAGAACACGGCAGAACACGGCAGACCTATTTTTAACTAGACAATATAAAAATCATTCAAAAAATATCGGAAAAATGCGGGAAAATGCGGAAAAAAAAAAACATCAATGTATGAGACATAGACCATGGCACATGACCCTATTAGGCAAGCCTTGACTGTGGGAACTTTTGACTTCCTTATATGGATAGGTACAGAATTTCAATATGATTCTGATAGAACCATTCATTTTGCTGTATGTGGGACATGATACATGACCTCAATAGGCAAGCCTTGACTGTGGGAACTTTTGACTTTCTTATATGGATAGGTACAGAATTTCAATGTGGTTCTGATGGTACTATTCATTTTGCTATATGTGGGACACGATACATGACCTCATTAGGCAAGCCTTGACCGTGGGAACTTTTGACTTCCTTATATGGATAGGTACAGAATTTCAATGTGGTTCTGATGGTATTA
>QLOY01000427.1:0-12192 GCA_003313965.1 Megacollybia marginata | reverse complement strand
TTGAGGTCTACCATATTAGTAGATTCACTGAAAATATTTATCAGCAGATCCATCAAGAAATGAAAAAGTGTGAAAGTGGATGCCCAGGTCAACTACTCAGGTATTAGATCTACCAGGCAGGTTAATCACACTTTTTCATTTCTTGATGGATCTGCTGATAAGTTCTCAGTGAATCTACCAATATGGCAGATCTCAATTATTGAATATTGAAGCTATCAAAGGCTGCCAGAGGTCTATTGCATCAGAATACCCATTCAGATATGCAGAAGTGAATGCTATTGACCTGGGCACCCTTTTTCACACTTTTTCATTTCTTGATGGATCTGCTGATAAATATTTTCAGTGAATCTACTAATATGGTAGACCTCAAATCTTGAATATTGAAGCCATCAAAGGCTTGGATGGGCTGCCAGAGGTCTATGAAGTTAGACCACTCACCTAAGTTAAGTCAGATTGCACATTAATGTAATTGAACATAAGTCTATCCAAGTCAATACTGGTCTATAGGGATTGAATATAAGGCTGAATACTGGTCTACAGGGATTGAATACTCTATACAAGTCATTATAAGTTGAATACAAGTCTATACCACTCTATGCAAGTCAATGCAAATTGAATGCAAGTCTATATAGGGATTGAATACTGGTCTGTATAGGTGTTTAGGGCCAGTCTATGCAAGTGTGTGTGAAAATGGGTCTATTTTTAGGCAATTTCATGATAAATGCCATAGTTGAAATTGCAGCACTCAAAAACCCAGGTCTATAAATTTTCAGCAGATTCTAAAGTTAGCACAGTCACCTGTCTATATCTTGCTAAAAAAGGCATTTCCATCTCCCACCAACTGTACAGTTGAAATCGCAGCCTCAAAAAACCTAGATTCACAAATTTTCACTTTCTTGTACAACTGACCTTCTGGATATGGGCATGTTTATTTGCTCATTTCCCAGCTCATTTCAGCTTATCTCAGCAAACAAATTACATATTCTGAATCATCTACATCATGGCTACTTTTGTTTACAAGGTAAGCAAAGATAAGCAAAAAGATGATTTGCCTGCCAAAATAAGGTCCTGTGCAAATATCAGTGAACAAAGCTATATATAGCAAAATGAATCACACCATTGAAATGGCATCAAAATTCTGCATCTTTCCATATCTGGTTGTAAAAAGTTCCCACAGTCCTATTTTAGTAATTGAAACACCATAACACCATACATAAACAGTACCATTGCATTGGTGTTTAAATTTAGTATCTGTCCATATTTTGTTCCCACGGTCATGTATTACATCATCCTGGGAATGTAACAGCATCCAGGATTTGAGCTATTCTTAGCTTGGGTCCCATTTATCATTCCTGGGTTTTATTCTGATATTTTTTCAATTTTTTGTATTATTTTTGGACTATTTTTATTAACTATTGGTTCCTGTAGCTAAAAATAGTGGTGCCAGGGTGCTGTGGTGCCGTGGTGCTTGCCAGGTGCTTGCCAGGCCTGGCAAGCATGCATTTTGGCTGACTGGATAGCCTGCCAGAGTTATCCAGGTTTTTTTGCAATGCAGCTCCGATAACTTATCTGGTTATTTTACAGCATGGGGTGTGTAAGGCGACGAGCAAAATGAGAGCTTATCAGGCCACTCAAAGACTTGGTGAAACTTATAATACTAAAACTAAAGAATACAGCGAATAGCTAGTGGTTTAAATACTGAGTGGTTATCTTCTGGGGCGTAAGGGGAAAGATATGAAGGGAAAGAGATAAGCTATCTCTGCCTCATGTCCGCGATAAGCTATCAGAAGTTAATTTAAGAGATAGCGGATAAGTGAAATGAAAGATAGGGTGATATAAATGTGAAATGAATAGGGTTCTGATAAGGCATGTGGCTGGGCGCTTGATAGGACGGGCGCTAAAGTGGGAAATCGTAACATTACCCCCTCTTTAAGATCATGGTCCCCATGATGGTGTCGTGAATTCGAACATTGATTTGAAGGAATCATTGAAGGATAGTTCGGTTAGAGGTAATAATGATTCCTTGGTTGGAAGATGTTGGTTTCAGTTTATGAGGGTGTGATTTGTGGAAGTTTTCCACTTCTTCTTCGGCATGTCAGACATTTCTGCGAGGTTCCCAGGAGTTTTCGGCATCGGAAAAGCCTTTCCACTTGACCAGGTATTCGATATAACGACCCTTTTTGCGACTGTCGATGATAGCTTCAACTTCAAATTCTTCTTCTCCTTCGACTAAATCTGGTGGTGGTGGTGGTTCGTTTGGTTGGATGTCGAAGGAGGGTTCGATGACATCGTGTTTTCTTCGCCAGGTAGGGTTTTGTGGTAGCTTGAGCCTATACGCCGCTTGTCCCACCTTTTCTGTGATTGCGAAGGGTCTGTGTCGTAAGTGATCTAATTTCTTGGCAGGTCGTTGGGTTTTGATGTTTGTCCCTTCTAACCAAACTAAATCTCCGGGTTTATAGTCTCGTGACGCCGAGCGGTGTTTATCGAACTGTTGCTTCATAGCTTTCTTTGCTAGGGCTAAGGCAGCTTCCGCTTCTTGGCGCGCGTTAGAGAGTTGTTTAACCCATTCAGTGGCCGAAGGTACTTGGTCTCTCTGTAGCTCTGTTCCTGTATAGGGGTGGTAACCATGGTCGGTGAAGAAGGGTGATTGTTTTGTCATGGAATGAATTCGATTGTTGTAACTGAACTCCATGATGGCACACCATTCGCTCCAATTGTCCTGCAAGTAATTGACAAATAGGCGAAGGTATGCTTCTACTTCTTGGTTTGCCCTTTCTGTTTGGCCGTCCGTTTCTGGGTGATATCCTGTAGATAAATGTCGTTTAATGCCGAGTTGTTTACATATTTGATCCCATGCTTTGGCTACTGTCTGGGGTCCTCGATCTGATATTAAGACTTCTGGAAGACCATGATATCAGATCACTCTATCTTGTACGAGATTGGTGAATCCTTCCGCGCTGAGTTCTATGTGTGTGGGTTCAACATGTATGCGGTGACTGTAGGTGTCGGTGAACACTTCAATTGCATTGAAGCCATTGGATTCGGGGAGGGGTCCGATCATATCTGCTGTGACTTTTCGCCATGGCTGTTTAGGGATGTCATGGGGATTAAGAGGGGCGTGTAGAGGCTGTCGATCAATCTTGTCTTCCTGGCATTTGATGCACCCATCCGTGTATCGGCGAATCATTTTTTGCATCTGAGGCCACCAATAGTTTCGTTGGATAAGTTCCTGGGTTTTGTACCTTCCAGGATGTCCAGCTAACGGGTTGTCATGGTGGTCTCGAATGATTCGTTCTCGGAGCTTATGGTTTTTGGGCACGTATATCCGATTGTCATAAAGGATCAGTCCGTCTGACTCTTTCCATTTCTGGTCTTTTCCGTCTAGAGCTTGTTTGGCTGAAGGATCTAGTTTTCGCAATGGATCCTTTAGCTCTGGTAGGTATTCTGATGGGTCGTGAAGTATGATTGCTTCTAGGGCTCGGAAAGTCATAGGCGTTAGCATAACGACATTTTCGTTGTCTTTTTGTCCCATGTCGTGGTCTGGCCTCCTGGATAGTAGATCTGCCCGTTGATTCTGTTTGCCCGGTTTGTGGTGTAATGTATAGTTGTAGTCTGCCAGTTCTGTGACCCAGCGGGCTTGTCGTCGATTAAGTTTTTGGGGTTGTCGGAAATACTGTAAGTTCTGATGGTCTGTCCATATCTTGAAAGTTTGCCTGGCTCCTAATACTAGGTGTCTCCATTCTGCCAGCGCTTCCATGATTGCGAGCATCTCTTTGTCATAGATCTCGTAATTTCGTTGTGTAGGCGAAAGCGCCTTTGAATAAAAGGCAACTGGATGCCATTTGTTTTCTATTTGTTGAGAGATCACTGCACCGATTGCTCCTTCTGATGTGTCTGCTTCTATTCTGAATTGTCCTTCGTCCTCTGGTATACGAAGGCAGGGTGCTGTCGTAATGGTTTCTTTTAGGGTGTCAAAGGCCATTTGTTGCTCTGTGTCCCACTTCCACGTATCGTTCCCAGTTAGTTGTGTCATGGGCTTTGCAATTTTACTGTAATCTTTGACGAATCTCCTGTAGAAATTGCAGAAGCCTAGAAACTGTTGTAGCTCCTTTTTGTTGTTGGGAATGGGCCATTTTCGGATGCCATTGACCTTGATTGGGTCCATCTCGACTTTGCCTTCTGAGGCGATTAATCCTAAAAATTCTATTTGTTGTTTTTCGAATTCGCATTTTTCTGGTTTTAAATAAAGTCTGTTGGCGCTTAATATAGATAGGACTTGGTGAATGAGTTTGCGATGTTCATCTAGGTTGTTGGTGAAGATGAGTATGTCGTCGATGTATACGAGAACCTTTCCGGTATTGATCAGGTCTCGTAGGAGTTCATTCATCATCGTTTGGAATGTGGCGGGCGAATTGGTGAGTCCAAAGAACATTACTAGTGGTTCGAATAGTCCCCGATTGGTTAGGAAGGCTGCCTTCCATTCATCTCCTTCTTTGATCCGTATGTTGTTGTATCCCCACCTCACATCGAGTTTTGTGAAATACTTGGTGCCTTTCAACTTGTTCACTAGCTCTTGGATGAGGGGGAGAGGATATCGGTTTTTGATAGTCATATCATTGAGCTTTTGGTAATCCTGTACTGGCCTTAATCTTCCATCCTTTTTCTTGATAAAGAAGAAGGGTGAGGCCATGGGAGATTTAGAGGGTTGGATGCGTCCAGTGTTCAGATGTTCTTCGAGGAAGGCATCAAGTTCTTTTTGTTCATCCAGGTTCAGAGGATATACCTTGCATCCTGTCGGTTCTGATCCTGGCTTTAACTCAATGGCGTGATCCCAGGGTCGAGAAGGTGGGAGGGTGTCAAACTCGGTTTTCTCGAAGACTTCTTCGAACCCTTTGTATTGTTCAGGGATAGGGTCTGTTTTTTTGTTTTTCTCGAATTCTTCAGCTAGCGCGTTGGCGATGGACTGATGAGCTCGCATGAAGGCCTTGTTTCTTCTGACATTTCGAGGCGGTTTTGGGTATTTCATCCAGATTCTGTCTCCTTCTTCCACGTCTTCTGGTTCTGGTTCCGTGTATCCGCATGCTATGGGGCATCTGGTGAAATGTAATGATCCGGTGGTCCAATCAACTTCTGGGTTGTGGAAGTTTAACCATTCATGTCCTAGAAACACATCTGATCGTCCTAAGTTGGTGACTGCAAACTTCCGGATTTCGGCATGTCCTTCTATGATCATTTTCATTTCTGCGTAGTGGGTGATTTTGCCGTTGTTATTTTCTGTTCCATCTGTATTGTATGCAGTGACTGGATGTTCCCATTTGTGAAGGGACAACTTCTTTTCTTCTGTGAACCGTTGACTGATACAGCTGCCCGTGCAACCGCTGTCAAGAAGTGCTTGTGTTTGATATTTGGTCCCTTTTTCCATGTCTTGGAGTTCAATCTGAATGTTCAACTCCTGATCTGTCCTTGTGGTTCTGAAGATGAATCGTTTAGGTTCATGGAGATCTTCTAGCCAATCCAAGGCTTCGTTGGTGGGGATATTTAGCAGTTGTTTAACGAGATGTTCATTCACTTCTCGTTGTTTTTGGTTGTGTACCCATTGCTTTAGTGTTCCTACTCCCGCTTCGGCGGCTAGATCCTTTAACTGTGACAGTACCCATAGTGAGGAGAAGGGTTCAGGCTTCTTTTGTTCTGACCGTGGTTGTTCCTGGAAGTGACCCGAAGAAGTAGATTCTTCATCTTCGACTTCTTCGATCATTGTCTTCCATTTGGTGCCTGTTTCCGTTTTGACGCTGGACTCTTTTGCACGTGAAAAAGATGTATTCCTATTATACAATGCCTCGGGGCATTTCTGACAAGAAATATGTGCATAAGAGTCCTGACTGAGGGATGACGAAGTTGCATCTACTTCGCTCCCATCTGAAAACCCGCAGCTTGTCTCAGCTGTTCTCTTTCTTCGTCTGTGATTTTAGTGAAATTGATAAAGTCCAGTGTGCGAGTTGTGAAAGGCCGTTTGGTAGGAGGTCTGAGGTTACAGTACCGACCAGGGTGTTTGCCATGACAATCGGGACATTCACCTTTGCAGTTTCTGGCAAAGTGATATCCCATTTTCTTGCAGTGTCGGCATTCAAGTAGTCGCTTGGTTCTGTTGAGGTCAATGTCCATGGGCTGTCCTTGTCCCCCATACGTTTGAGCTGGGGCATGCTGCTCTGAGGCGGTGTGAGTTTGGCATTGTGGCGGAACATGTTGTCGAGGTGGTATGGGTTTTCCTGTGTGGAAAGCGCTGAATCTAGATTTCTCTTCTTCAAGTGCCATCTCTATGTTGTATAACCGTTGTTTTACCGCATCGTATCAATGTGGAATCGGTATCCCTCCTCTGTACAATTCTCTGGTGATTTCGTGTCGAACCTGGTTTTTGAGAAGATCAATGAGGATGTTGTCTAACTTGCGATATCCTGCCGTGGCTGCTTTGAGCTCGAACCTAGTGAAGTACTCTGTTAAAGAGTCTTTTCCTTGTCGAAGTTGTCTGAGTTCATTAGCGGCATTTATCTGTAAGTTTGGATCTTCGAAAGAGCTTTTTAGGCTCGCGATGAATGCGTCATAGTCATTGGTGTTCAGGGTTCCGTTGTAGAAGTTATCTTCTTTCCAGTTCCGGAGCCAGTCCGAGGCGACACATGATGATCCATCTTCCATACCTAGGTACGAAATAACGAACCAGATTTTCTGGTCATCGCTTTGGAAGTCTTTTGCATTCGCCTGGAGGTATGTATCCACGGCCAGGAAGAATCCTTCCCATTTCGCTTTATCACCTGTGAATCTTGGTGGTTTAGCGATTTTAATTTTTGGGGCGGACGAAGTGATGGTGTTTTGATTGTTGGGCGGAACATAGTCCACTGAGAATGTGTCTGGCTCTATGAGGAGGGTTCCTGCTCCTTCCTGTCGTAACAGGATAGTTCCCATCATTCCTACTGTTGACCGGAATATCTGAATTACTTCCCCTACCAATGATGGTCTTGTGGCATGTTCGTGGATCTCGCATATCGCGTTTTCGAGCAAAGTTCCAAGAATTCTGGCGAAATATTTTTTGTTGGTTCTTCTTCGGACATATAGAGTTAGTTCTGAGATGATTCATTGGTCTGGGTGCCCTACTGGTGGAAAGTAATATGGAGGTGATCTGATGGTGCTTATTTCTTCGGTAGGGGCCAAAGTCGATTGTGCGGCTGTATCCATGTCCGTCATGTCTGGAAGCGAACTTGGCGCAGAGATGATTTAGTTGGTGTCAAGGTTCGGTGTTTGGGAGTAAAGAGTTCTGCAGGCTCTTCTTTGATTGTTGGTTCGAACTCGAGGAGCTTCTGGTTCTGGTGATTCGGGTGGAGTGGAAAAGGTTTCTTCGAATGGTACTGGGATGTCTTCAGGATCTTCCGTCCAAGTGTCAAGGAATTGATATTCCTCTACTACCTCTTCGAGAAAGTCTGTTGTGATGATGACGTCCCTTGGTTTGAAGGTTTTTCTGTCTGAGTCGTACTTGATTTCTGGTATGTATCCAATGTACACATTGCGATAGATGTGGTACGACCTGTCGACTTGTATGTGTGTTACAAAATGGTTGGGTCCGTATATGTGATTGATGTATCTGGTTAAGTCAAGCGGAGCTGAGACTATTACTCGGTCTCGCATTATTCTGACAGGTGTGGAGGTGCTGGGTATAGACGTGGCGGGCGTCGTGTTCTTTGATGAAATCGTATAGAGACCTGAGGGTCTCTTCAACGGTGATGGGATCTGTTTGTTCGATTAGTTCTTGTTCTCGGATTTCGTTGAAGAAATCTCTTTCGTCGTTGGTTAGGACGTCTAGTGTCCACAATAGGTCTGCTGAGTGAATGTAGTGTGATTCCTTTTCAAGAGCTGCTCTGAGAACACCCCAGATTTTCAAATAATCTTTATTAGGTGTGCTAAAACGTCGGCAAGTGGTTATAAACCAATCTTCCAACTGTGCTTGTCTTGCTACTCTCGTTTGAATCTGGGAGAACGCCGGGGTGTTTCCTCATCTGATTGTCGCTTGCGTTTGTTGCACCGTGTCGGCGTCTTCGTGGTGCTGATGTGTGGAAATGATTCTAACTCCGCTGCAAGGAGTTTGCCTTCTTCTGATTGATATGGTTCTGACCACGCTGCTGTGTCGAACCCAAAGCTTATGTCCGTATTGATTCCTTTGTCTGTGCTGTGCTGGTCCCGGTATCTTCGTAAAGATGCCCCCACCTTCCTCGGTTGATATTGTCGAACCGTTTCTTAAGACTTATGAAAGTCGCTAGAGGAATGTGAGCGGTGTAGTCTACCGGGTTAGTGCAAGTGCTGCTGTCTTTGTATTCTTTGATTTCTGGTTCGGTCTCAGTAGCGACACTTTCATACGTCTTTCTTCGACTGACCCAGTCCTGTGTGAATATGTGAGTGTAGTAGATCTGGCTGATGATCCCAGGTGTGTAGTCAAATGGGGTTGAGAATCTTTCGATTATTTCGTTGACTCGGTTGTAGATTGCGAGGTATGGCGTAAAGTTGAATGTGACTTGGCTGTGATGATAGTTTCGAAGTATTTGATTGTTTCGGATCTTTCGTTGCCTTTCGATTTCTGTGTTGTACGGCACTGAAGGCGATTAGCAATTCAAGGTTGGTTTTCCTGTTTGCTTACTGCTGTCTGTCTTTTTGGGAACTTCCCACTAGCCAACGGTACTACCAAGTAAGACGAGAGGAGTTTACAGACAAGTTGCTCTGATATGACGTTGGTGTTGTACGCGTAAGCGTCGGTTGATGCGACGGCGTCGACGGAGTCGATGGCAAGTGATGTCGAGGGCGAGGTTGCAGATGGCGATGCACCAAGTGAGAAGTAGGATGTAAGCGAAGTTGTCGACTGAGATGAGTGAGGTGAAAGAGGTTAGTTTTAGTATTTTGTAAGGCGACGAGCAAAATGAGAGCTTATCAGGCCACTCAAAGACTCGGTGAAACTTATAATACTAAAACTAAAGAATACAGCGAATAGCTAGTGGTTTAAATACTGAGTGGTTATCTTCTGGGGCGTAAGGAATAAGGTTAGAGGGGAAAGATACGAAGGGAAAGAGATAAGCTATCTCTGCCTCATGTCCGTGATAAGCTATCAGAAGTTAATTTAAGAGATAGCAGATAAGTGAAATGAAAGATAGGGTGATATAAATGTGAAATGAATAGGGTTCTGATAAGGCATGTGGCTGGGCACTTGATAGGATGGGCGCTAAAGTGGGAAATCGTAACAGGGTGATCCCAGGTGCTAGCCCTCCCTGTTGGTTCTGTTGTGAACCAGACATATTTGCCATTCATCGGAGATGTTCCTCAAGCACGCCTGGATTGACGTAGGGTTGATGTGGTTGAGGAGCCATCACCGGGATATGGGTGGGGACCGTTGTTCTATTGGTATTTGGGAACGGTACTGTGATGCTATTGTCATGTGGCATCATTATGGGAGGAGCGGTTAGGTTTCGCTCTGGAAGTCTGTAGTGGCTTCTCCTCGATGGTGATGGAAGAGGAAGAAGTGAGTGAGCTTGGTGAATTGGTGCTCGCAGTCGCTCAGGAAGTCTAGAGGGCGGACGTTCTCCTGAATGTTGATGTACGAGGTGTGGAGGTGTCTCCCGCACCATTGGACGATTTGAGTAATGGGATTCAGGAGGGTTTGCTCTAGAGGGTTGTGAGCAAAAAGGTCTCAACTCTGGTGAAGATGGAAGAGGAGGTAGCAGTCGATTATGGACTATCGAGATTTGCTCGGTGTTCTGTCATGAATGGTTTGTCGATGTCGTCGGTGGCTCTGCCAGATCTAAAGAATGAAAAGAATCTACAATATGACGACGAGGAATTGTGTTAATATGAATATAAGGAGACGGTTGATTATCTGAAAAATAAGTATCTTGCGCGTTTGTTAGACTTTGTTCGCGTGTTATTCTAGAAGAAACATTTTGGGACGCATTATTATGACAGTATTCACGTGGAGTGGAAGAAAAGATATTCGAAATAAGTGATGTTATACCAGAATTTTTAATTGATGCAGAAGCTTGAGAAAAAAAATCATCAGAAGGGTTTACTGTCTCTCTGGAATGTGGGGTTCGGCAAAATTTGAATGATATGAGCGAGAGTTAGCCATTTGGGATAAAGCGTCCACAGAGGCAGATCAAAAAATGAGTGCGATCGATTATCGGAGGCGCCTGATTGAATTTTCGATAGAGGCTAGTCTAAAAGTAAGCCCATAACCTGTTGACAGGCCAACTATCAGATGAGGCTGGGGATGTCCGCAAATGAGACAGAAGAAAGACAGAATCTAGAGAGTATACAGGATGAATATGAGCGCTCCAGAGCAAAAAAGCAACTCTATTACCTAGGATGAATACGAGCTAGGTAATTGTAAGGAAACATGAACAAAAGACAAATGAAAAAGAACGAACCACTCCAGAGCAAAAAAGCAACTGAAGAGGTATTGTGTGAACGAGTCTCTATATATAAAGAAGGTCACGTGAAAAGGTCGTCCTTGCAAACAACAAGTCCCACTGCAACACACTGCATTGCTGAGTCTTGCGAAACAACCATTTACCTGTACACTCGAGATTTCCTTCTATGAGGTGATGCATTTCACAGTTGAGGGTGTAATTACACATATACCACTAGGCTGGTCAGTGATATAACAAAAAAAAAATGGGACTCACACCACAGACACGTAGGTAGGCAATCAAAAACCAAAGAGCTTTCCAAAATCTTTCACAACCCTCTCCATCAGTCAGTCCACAGCCCAAACATTTGCGGGGGTGATAAATCAGTTGGCAGGCCCAACCATGACCATAAGCATAGAAGACTGATATCGCAAAGATCATCCGAGTTAGATAGCGATCTATGAATCCCCACTTGAGGCAACTTCAATGGATCTGGCATGCTATATCATACAGGAGACCGAAATTCCACCATCAAGGAACATGTTGGAATAACATCTCAATGAGTGCAAGGACATAGTGCTGTTTCTTGCCTGCTGATTTCATGTTAACAACCCAGAGAACTCAGTCGTGGTGGCAGATTAATGACATCAAGCCCATAACATCAAAGAATTGAGTGCTGGCCTTCTCACAAGACTCATCAGCAGCGAGAAATGAATCATTACAGCCATCTAGAACTGAGCAAGAGACCTTTAGACTATTGTGTTCATATCCATCATCCTTGTCACTGGATTTCCTTGCTTTGCTCTCTTTTTCTGAACAAGGAGGACACACACTGTGGACATATTTCTCCATGCATTCGACAAGTGATTCATCGAGGAATAAGGAGCAGTGATGCTCATGGCGTGGATCCATTGCTTGCTTGTTATGCTTTTGCTGAAAGCAAGCATCAATTGACACCAAGCTGTGAGGTTGACCAGGTGATACGTTTGGTGGCATTTTGCCACCAAAGCAAAGAGGGCACCGAGCACGCAAGTATTTGCTGGGATGATCTCGATGTGGAGGCTCTAAGAACGGATTTTCTGTAGTTTCAGATTCTCTAGTTCGCTGTCACTTTCTTTGTGGCTGCAAATTCTCCATACTACTGTCCTCACCACTGTCATTGTCTGTTGAAATATCAGGGTGTGGAGATGGAGAATGTGGTCTCTTCACAGAAGGTGTGTCGTGACTCTCTCAAAACTCTTCTTCTGAAGGCAGAGTCAGTGGTGCAGGCTCGGGTTGACTTGAATGAACATTGCGTGTAATAGTCAAGATGTTGTCGGTGAATGTGTCAGTGGCATCCCTTAAACCATTGTACCAGTTCAAGGCATTGCCAAATTGACGGTGAAGGGCATCCTACAAGGTTTTTAGTTTAGATACATACACAGACATGTAGACTCACAGTGGTATCCCAAAGCTCCAAGACAGTCTTCAAAGGTCCTAGATATTGCTGTAACATTCAGCGAGACCCAAAGAAAGAAGACTCAAACAGACTCCAAAGCTTCAATGTCAATGGCTAATGTAGGAGCTAGTGGAGCACATGGGAACAATCCTTGCTGGAGGAGCTGCAAAGCAATTGTGTGGGTATTGCATTTGCATAAAACTATTTCTTCCACTTGTGAAAATTGAACGATTTTGGCCCTACATTCACGAGCATCCACACGTCAGGCACCCCCTTGGAAACACCTTATTAGGTGGAACATGTACTGCTTCAATAACCCAT
>QLOY01000424.1:341-26673 GCA_003313965.1 Megacollybia marginata | reverse complement strand
GATGGAGTCCCCAAAGGCAGCAGGTTATATTATGTAAGATGTGGTTCTAGTGGATGCCTGACACAACTAACCTCTAAGTACCATCCAAATGGTTGCCACCATTATTAGGCCTCTTGGCCTTCTCATTGAAGGATTTGATAATAATGGAATCTGGTATCAGTCCATCATTCTTTGCCCAAGATGATATCAAGGTTCCCGCTCGAATGGACTCATCTGTGAGACTTGTACGATGAGGTGTAACCATCAGTCCTCCACTACTAAATCCACGCTCCATCTCACAAGATGAGGCTAGGTGAAATTAGCAGTGAGAGCAACTAGCAATTGAAAACGAACCTGGGGCAGAAAGAAGGTCAATTGCCATCTGGGCCAACTCAGCATCCTCGTCTTTCCTCTTCTCCCAATGAGCAATAGGATCGGCAATGGCAACAGATGCAGGAGGAGAATCAATATAAGCCTCAAATGCATCTTGAATGATCACATTCAGGTCTTGTTGAAGGTGTTGGTTGAGTTCCGCAAAAGTGTCATCCTGCTATTGTGAGTACATTTCTCATCAAGATATGATACTCACATCGGCCTCAGTATTGTTTGGAGTTTCTGAAGAGGGGGCGGTCATTGATGATTTTGGCTTGTAATGCTTTTCCTACAAATCACGCACAATACCGATAGCAGTGGTGATCCATTCCAGCTTCCAACCTTACCTAGAAAAGTAGGATGTCTTATGGTTAGGGTGCATAACTATTGACAAAAGTTAGTACTATGATAAACACAAAAAGAAACAGACTAAGGCTGGCACGGCAAAATACAGAATCATCTGTATGCCCATAATATTTATCTTGAATGCTGAAACCCTCCATAGCAAGTAATCGGGCAACAGGGTGCTTGTCTCCTTCAACAAAAGCAGACAGCTTATTATCCAAGATGTCAAAAGGGGAATAATTGAATACATCAATGGGCAACATGTGGTCTCGTAGTGTTTCATCATATCAAGGTATAACTGTAACACAATTGGCCAAATACTGGTCCAGATGAATGAAGGCTTACCTTCAGCACGTCAAAGAGATCCTCTAAAAACCGCCATTGATCTGCAGACAGAACAAGCTTCTTGAGAGAAGCTTTTCCTCCCTTGGAATGTGCAACCAGTTTGTCTAAGGCTCTACGCATTAAAAGAGCAGACTGAAGAACTGTTGCCACTGAGTTCCAGCATGTAGGAACAGATCGCTTGATGGTCTTGTAAGGTATCTTCAGATCCTCCTTGCATATTTTCTGAAGCTGATTTCGAAGTGAAGGAGAAAAGAAGATCTGTTTACACAGTTTGAAGATCTGAGAAAGACATTAGATAGCTGGGATAGCTAGCACAGACAATACCTTGCGATATGCAGACCAAGCATCTGCCCAGTCTTTGTCAGAGACATATGGTACAATGAAGCCTCTCTTGTCAACAAAGTCTTGGATATCCCACTTGTCAAGAACTTCTTCATCCTCAGCGTCTCTTCCTGGGTTGATCTGTTCATCGTCAAGGTGATCTTCTTCATCTTCCAGTTCAGGATCTTCAGCATCATCCTCCTGTTCATCTTCGTCGGGGTCTACATTGTCACTGCCTTTCTTTTGCTTTGGGTTCAGAGGGCGTAAAATCCCTTTTACAATAAGGTTGAGAATGTGGCAAATACATCGAATGCGGGTATGATGACCGGCGGGGCACTCTTCAAGTGCAGCAACAGCCTTGATGAGGCCATCATTATTTGAGGCATTATCGCAGGCAAGACCAAATATCTATGATGGTCAACAGATGATAATCAGGGCAATGAATTGCTTACATGGTTCTCTATACCAAACTTGCAAACACACTCAACTAGTTTCTGCCCAAGATATGTCCCTGTGTGCGCTTCGTCCAGCCTGATGAAGTCTAAAATGAACGAATCCATCTTTCCATTGATGACAAAATGCACAACAATTCCAAGGAATGAGATAACATTGCGTGCAGTCCATCCATCAAAGGAGAGGTGAAGATAGCCAGGGACGCCCTATTAATGAATGAGTAATTTGTATGAACAACAAGCTAGCCATACATTGAGGAACTCCTGAACCTGAGGTATAGAGAGCACCATAACCTCACGAACATCTTGGGAGACTGTATCAGCAGACGTAAATGCACTAGTAGCATTGGCATTGAGGTCTCGAAACATTAGGTGCAGATACTTGTCCTCGGCAATGCAGAATGGACGATGCGATGCAGAAATCCAAAGAGCCTGATAGAAACGAAAGGCTCCTTTGTTGATCGTTCCACCAGTCGTAAATTTGAGGATATCATGCTGGTCCTCAGCACATGTAGGGCACAGGACTTGACATGAGTTGTAAGATTGCTTGTTGAAACATCATAGCAAGCTCGTGTGATCGGTTTCGAAGAGGGGTGGCTGGGGCTTCAGGTGAACAGGGGAGGAAGATGAGGAGGCTATTACGCACCTTTTACAAGTAAATTTGACCTGAACAAATTGGTGGTTCATATCGCCTTCATGCATATAATGAAGTGTTGGATTTTTGCTGAAATGATTGTAGACGTTGCTGCACCAGATGCTACTAATCTGCTTGGCTGAAGGAGAGTGAGATGAGTGTGAAAACAAAGGAGAGCATACCTAGAATGAGTTTGTCTTGCTGCTCTTGGTCCTCGTGTCGACAATCAGGGTACCGTTTGAGAAAATTTTCCACATATTCGAGGTCTTTCTTTCGTCAACTGGACACTGAGGAAGTCATTGACTGTGAGGATGCTGGAAGACCAGAGCTGCTTTCTGAGTCTGTGTCAGACTTTTCAGTCATCAGAGCAGTCCTGACATGCTTTGGGCTGCGACTGCTGAAATTTTCGGTGTTGGATTTGCACTTGGTAGGTGCCATGGTACCTGGAAAAGGGTGGGTCTGTGGGAATGGATGAATTATATATCTTGTTTGACATGTTGTTTGGAGCGACAGTCAACAAGCAGTCGCAACAGCCCAATCCTGAGATGACCGGTGTGGAGAAGAATGAAGCATGTTCCACAGATTTGACTGCTTAGCACAAAGCAAAAGCAGTCTTGAAGAGCGGACACGTAGTGAGCTCTCTGTTGGGTCTGTTGCTCGGAGGTTGGTAAAAGTATAGTTTGGATCCCTTGAGTTCCATTTTGAAGGGTTTCCAACCTTTGGAGAGGGAGATGGATGTTGTGGGAGGAGTAGGAAGGTCTGCAATGAGACGATTGATGAAACCCGAGTTGTAAACGTGTAAACGATCTGTGAGGACCGTTTGGAATCATCACCGGAAGGTGTATCTTCATTCATCGAGGGCGGTGCAAGGAAAACGCCTGCTGCACACAGATTATTGGCTGGGTTCTGCGCAGGCGCTGGTGCTGGAAGCAGCGGCGGAGGCAAAGGTGAGTTGGTCGGTGAGCCACTGGCGAAACCAAACGGAAAGGGAGAACGAATAGATACAGGAGAGATCCTGTCCATTTCTTCGCTAGTGAGATAGTTACTGCTGGCATGTTCGAAGCATGAGGCGGGGACGAAGAAGGTGAGGTAGGTGTTCTGAGCTTTGGGAATGGCTGACGGACATTTATAATGTCTGTTGGTGTCACCGTGCTGGTATTGCTGTTGCTGCGGTTCTGATACAGGGCCACCTTGTCTTGAAAGGATTTTTTGGGAGACAAGTCGATCGACGATGGCTTTCCCAGGTCATCAGCTGATTTCGGCCAAGCACAACAGGAAATCGACGGGAAATCTGTCTGAGATCACCTGAGCCTGGAGAGTTGGGTGATAGGACTGGGCTCGATGGAACACATGTCATGTCTAGTGAGATTTCGGCACACGAGGACAGGTTCATGACAGATCTATGCAATGACAAATAAAATTTAGGATTTTAAAGCATTTTACCTGGCACCTGGGGCAGTATAAGTCTCTAGAATTGGCCTGGGATCTGTTGGATGAGAAATTGTTGGCTTCCTTGCTGAAGAACTGCTTGTTCTCAGCTCAGGTGCAGCCATACCCAGTTTGGGAGTCGATGCGCTACGCGTAAACCATTAGGCCGAGACAGAAGTTGCGCAAACCCGCCAGTAGACAGCGAGTTCGCTCGTGGAAAATTGAGCAAGCTGGAAGATTCTTGAGGCGAGAAAGCATTCGGAGACAGTGTACCGCGTTTGGGAGCCATCAAAGCCTTTAATTGGTTAGCAAATAAACATTATAAGGCTGAAAAGGCTCACTGAGGTGGGTAACGAATGAACATGAGCGACAGAGGCAAGTCACTGTTAGCAAAAGAAGTACGATGGGATGAGGGGGCGGTTGTGATGTTAAGCAAAAGGCACCATAAGTGAGGGGGGAACTAGACGAGAGGACTGACTGACCAACTGAAAGTCTGAGGTCAGTGCTGGAGTGACTAAGAGTCTAAGCTCCAACGGAAGAGGGAGAGCGGAGAAGGTGGTAAGGCATGTGACTTATACCATTCTCTTACTGCCAACACGATGTAAGTCAAGTCAATTCCAATTTGTTTTTTGTGGATGCTGATATGGAGTAGTAGATTACTGGGGTAAGCACTAACTTTTCAGCCACTCCTCATTCTCCCTCCCCCTCTGAGCTTAGACTTTTAGTCACTCAGTAATACTGGCCTTAGACTTTTAGTCGGCCTTTTCTCCCTCATCATTTGCCAATCCACCACAATTTCCGAGTTCACCCACAACTCGACAGATGTCATCTACACTCCCATCGCCATTGACGCCAGACACACTGTGGAAAGACCATTTGTTGTTGCTTCACAAACGGTCATGTATGTATTGCGTGTTTGGCTCAAACACTACTAACGCAGTTGGCAGTAAATTTGAATGATAAACCTCTAGGAGCGTTGGAGGGAAAGTATGGCGTTGTCATTGATAATGGCCACCACTTTGTTGTTACACCGAATCACAATCTCATCTTTGAACCTAACTTGGGTACTGTTGCTTTGCAACTGTGCGAGGACTTCTGCTTTGGTTGTGACGATCCAATGCAATGGCCACAGCCATACCACCCCTCTACTTGCCATTATGCTGCCATCCCTCGTCGCACCGGTAGTTTTGGCCTCCCTTTTCTGCGACTTTGGTCAATCTGATTTCGAGTCCATTCCTAACTCAACAATTTCCGGCCTCGGATGTTTTACTCCCTCCCATCTATGATTCTTTCAAACTGATGTGAGGGAGATCATTCACCGAGCATCTTGCTTTCAGAAGAAGGCTACCCATTCCAATGAGCTTGTTGCTGTATTGTCAGTAACCATTGAGCAAACTTTTGCAAGACTAGAAACCCTACCTGTGACATACAACCAGATGCATATGATGGTTGTTGAGCTTCAGAGATCTTTTCTCGAGCTTGTTGCGGTGTTGGACTGGATGGAGAAGTATAAGCCCATTATGGATGGACTTGAACCGCCTGCAACCACTGTAGCAGACACTCTGGGAGCTTTTGTGTCAGATGTCAAGGTTGCTGAACTTTTCTTTCGTGCTGGTCTTCCCTTTTGGATGGTGTGGCCATTTGAGCATCTCAGCCGTATACGAGTGGACTCATTCAGTGCAGCCCCACCCATCACTCCTGATACCCAGATTGTTATGACACCAGCACGAGGGTCCACTGTACTATTCTGTGGTGCCTTCAATGATCCTCGACGTTTTCAGATCTTGCACAAGCACTATGAATCCTATCTTGTCATTGCCAATCCTTTTCTTGTGACTGCACCCACTGAACCTCAACAATTAGCAACTGTGTCAAGGGCTAAAGGTGGGAGTTTAACTTCACAATGACCATGTAAGTGTTGATTTGTTACCTCTATCGTCTCTGATATACTACTCTAGATGCAAAATCATTGAAGGCTGCGCCTGGTCGAAACAAGTTCTCTGAACCATCTAGTGCTTTGCTTCCCCAAACAACTGAACATTGGAAAGCCGCTCTGCAAGCAATTGATCGTTCACAACAACCACAAGAACGTGTTTTCAATCCAGGTTATGCATTTCCTGATCTGATGCTTTTTGCTGGGGTAGCAACAACTGATCAAGCTATCTCCTTCTCATGGACATGGTTACAATACTGCCCTCTTTTCCTCTATCGTCTAGGAGCCCCGCATGGTTCCAATTGTCCTTCAGATCCTCTCTCGAATCAAACCTGGCACTCACTTCTCAGCCATTCTTTCTCCACCTCCCCAAGCCCACCCGAATCCACTTCAAACAAACGTCACTGCCTTGACATCTCTACTCTCTTGAACAACATCATATCCAGCTGCTCTGAGTTGACTCTGAAACAGCCTTGCTCTGCATTAAGTTCTACTTGGTGGAATTCCACTGTCTATAATGACAATTCTATCAGCATTGAGATGGGGAGAGAAATTCTGTGGGAGCTTTCTGAGCTCAATTTCCGCTGTGAACTAGAAGCATTGGCTCGCTGAGTTCTTTGTTGAGGTATTGAAGATAAGGTTATTGACAAGATGCTCCTTCAATGCATCCCTGGCAACCATTTTGCATTGGCTGATATCACTCTTGCTAACAAAGGGCTAGCTGCAACTTCACTCCGTGATCGTGCACCATACATTCAAGCACTTTGCAACATCCTCAATGTTAATACACACAAGAGCTCATACCGAGCTCTGGATGATAGCTCAAGTGATTCGGAGCTAGAAGATTTCAAAAGACAGGTTATTCATTCATATGTACATGCTTTCTTTAGTAGTGTCGGACGGCCTCCAACCATACCACGTAGACTTGATTCTGTGTTTTAATTAACCACTGAATTGTAGCATTTTTTGACCAGATTCATTCATAATCAATGCCCACTATGGCCGAACTCCACATGTTGTTCAGTTGATTTGTTCATCACATAATCTGAACGGTCTTGGGTTGGGGTATAAAAGATAGTTCATTCTGTTCTTCTCAGTACTTATCAACCGAGGATGAGCTTGGATAATCTTCTTACTTTCTTCTATCTACCCTTCAACAGGTCATTTATAACAACAGCAGCCTTGGTAAGGTTTCTTTTGTATTCCCAGCTAAACAATTTGAACAATTTAATAGATTTCACCATGGTTGCAGGTTTTCATGGACAATCTTGACTGCATGAACCCCCAAATCGTCTCTGTGTTTCATGAAGAGCTCGAATATGCCTATAGGCTATATGAAATGACAGTGCTTGACCTTTGCTGTTGTCAAGTTCATCTGTTGAATCAGATTCGAATCATTCGATATAATGTGCCTGCACGCTGGAGAACAGTGAGCAAACCTCTGTATCTCTAGTCTCTTACCGTTTCAGGTCTTTCAGGTTGAATTCACCACAGCTATCATTCTCATGGCCCAAATGGAACATTCAAGGAAGGCTTCAAGGCTGAACCAAGCCCCACCAGTTCCGATTACACCGCTAACCTCTGTAGATGATTCAGAAGACTTGCCCGCTTTGTTGTCTGATAGTTTGGATTGAGTTGGAGTTTGTTTTGTAGTTTGTAATACATTCATTATACCTGCAGTTATCTGCAGGTCCCCGCAGGTACCTGTACTAACACGGGTACCTGCAATTACCTTCATACCTGCGAGTTTTCAAACCCACAAGTTAGGGTACCACATCCACAGGTGAGTTAAGAGTGAGGGTTTGAATTTGTGGACTGTGTTACCTGTGGGGAGCGGGTACGGTTGACCCGCAAGGGCAATCGTGCAATGCTCTAGCATGAGCTCATCACGACCGTGATGATTGTCAGATTCACTCATGATTAGAGATTAGAAGACTAGCAAGAAAGTCGTAACATTAGATTTATACCCCAGCCTTTAAGCGGTTTACACAAATATCACCTCTCTCTGTCACCTCTACCAACCTCTCCATCACCTTTACCAACCTCTCCGTCACCTCACCAAACCTCTCTACCACTTTGAACGCCTTGATAGACTGTGAGTCCATAGCAAGAGATCTTAAGAGGCATTTACTGGTAAAGTACACTATCAAACAAAGGTTGCACCATAATAGCATGTAAATAAACATTCTACAGTTGGTTGCCCTCTAGTCACATGGTCATGACAGTTGAGATAAGCAGTTGACACTTGACTGCCAATTTTATGATGAAAAATAATGTCATACTATCCTGAGTTCATTTAGACACTCTAAGGGAGTAACAGGACTTGCTGTTATCATATGGAGGGAAAGAAAGGGTGGCGAAGATGGGGGAAGGGAAGAAAGAGCTGTCAGAATCATGTGGGCAAAGGGTTTGCTTTTAAGTTTGCCAATAATGTGACGCAACAGCTTGCGATGGCTTGCAACAAAGGAGCATTGATGCTGTGACATATCACATATATCACAATGCTGTCGCAACTCATGAGCACGTCAGCATAGCAGATACAATGATGTGTGGCAAATGTGATGAAAGTAGTGCATCACTTTGTCACATGTAGCCATATTGTGACGAATATCTCACAGACACATCTGTATTTAATGTAGGTAAACTCCATGATACACATTTTATGACTTGAAACTTTTGGATACAGAAATACAGACAGACTTTTCACTGGGCATAAACATTGAATCATAATTTCACGTGTCATCCATTTCCCTTAGTGCTAGTGACTGCGCATTGTCTACCATCACGGCTAGTAAGCGAGAATCTCTCACAGTACATGTTACTATCAACGTGGTATTCCATACCGACTCCTATAAATGCTTTGTAGACAGCTCTCCAGTCCTTCAGCTTGCAACTCGCAAGTCCTTGCGATTTATATGGCCACCTCAAAACACATCGTTTTCTCATCTACCGTTGACTACGGAAGATCACGCCCTCAAGCTTGTCTCGCCGCTTCATGCGTTCTTCATGACCCCGCAGTTCTCGTTACGCTCGTCGGCTCTTGATTTGTTGCAGGGTCAAATCAACAAGATGGGCTTGACCAGCGAGCAAGCTACCTGATTACGCATCAAAGCTATCGGTGGTGCGATCACACCGACGACGCACGACCGTGAAAAGCCTTACTATGATGCCTTTGAGGCAGAGTTTCAACGGGTAGGTTTCAAGGCATTGTGCATTTGTGTTTAATAAGGTTTATGTAGCTTATTCAAGACGAACCCAGACCTCGTGCTCTTGTGTACGATTACATGCAAGGCTATCATCGAGCTGCCCAGTTTGTCGAAAGCCTTAATCTTGAAAACTTTAGTCTTTGGGTGTCACATGCAAGCTTGACACCAACCGTGCTAGAGTGAGTCATCGATTATATTACTCATATTGATTTCTGAACTCTAGTTCAGATTTCTCCTTCCAAAAGAAGCCCAACCAGGACCTGCAAGAGATGAAGATGGGAACGAGCTACGAACATGCCCAGGCGTTGTACTGTTGTATGAAGGTGAGGAGGACGCTTGCAAGTTGCCCTTTGAGATACCTGGAGGTAAAGCAGTAAGTATCCTTTCAGTTACTCACATTAAGACGTCTCACCAGATCATACAGACCGTATTAAAAGGTCCACTTGCATCGATTCTATCATCCAAGCATGGTATTGTCACCTCAGTCAGTCCTACTTTCCAATGCGAAGCCAACAATTACGTCAAATCTTGGGTTGAGAGCAACTTACAGAAACCTTTCATTCTGAGTGGATTCCATTACCCTCAACACCTTTGGGATAGTAACGCCACTCTGGGAAGTGAAAGTGAAGAGATCGCATCGTTTTTGGACTCCAAGCCTGCAAAATCTGTCTTGTTCATCAACTGGGGCAGCATCTTCTATCCAGAGGTCGATCAACTCGACTGTCTTGTGGATTGTCTTCTGGAGAAAAAGGTCAACTTCTTGCTGGTCAAAGCATCTGGCATGTCGAAGGTTATCCCGAGCGAGGCAATGAACGTTATTGAGAGCAAAATTCAGGCCTCAGGGTATGGGATACTCGTAGCTAAGTGGGTCAATCAGCAAGCTGTCTTGAACCATCCTAGGTGTGCTTTCGCTGTTCATTACCTATCCAAAGCTGATCTCGCTTTTTTCTGTAGCATTGGTTGGGTGCTTGGTCATGGAGGTGCTTCTACCACACTGGAAACACTGATTTGTGGGCTACCTTCCATACTCTGGCCCTATTTTGTGCATAACCATATTGCCAACACCTTAAATTTCTCCAGGGCAATCAACCTACAAATTCCGCTTATTGTGTTTTCAATATTGACGTCGCATTTGAACTTCTCCAACATCGTCGTAACCGTGTCGGAAAGAAGAGCTACAACTACCCTAATGTTCGGATCACTGGCAAAATTGAAGATCTGCGAAACGAGATCTTGACTGTGCTCGACAAACTTTCTGGACCAGAAGGTGCGAGAAAGAGAAAGAATGCTGAAAGGATTGGAAGGGAGTTGAAGGAAGATCATGACAAGAACGGAAAGAAGTATGTACAAGATTTCTTGGATAAGATATAAAGTAGTGCAGGAAGACACCTGCCAAGAGGAAAGTAGCTATAGTCGAACATGGTGACCCATCTCACACTTTCAAAGTTCCAAGTTTGGCACCTTTCAATGTTTGAGCTTCTAATACAAACGACTCTAGTTTGAGAAGGATGACCAGATGCTTGTGCTTGTGTCGTATATGAGCTGATTCCTCACTCTATCGTGCATCATATTGGGTTCATTGCAATGGTGACGATAACAGGCAGAACAGTTGGATCATGACTCAAAATATCGTTGTATAGAGAACACAAACCATTTGAATCCAAGTCTCTAACTAAACTAAAGATACAGTACCTGAAACCCTTTCCCGCAGCAGGACTAAGTGCTAAGCGTCTACCCTTTTTTCGGTGCAGGTCGTCAACAGGTTTGGCAGCCTGTATGTATACACACATGGGCTATTTAGACTCTGCTGTGTGTGCTCCGTGGCTTCCGAACCGATTCGAACTTTTTGCTTGCCATCTATTTACGGAGATTTACAGGTTCACTGAGAGAAGTTGAAGACATTATCAAAGGCAAAATTTTATCTGCTTTATCTGAACGCACGAAATACTTTGAGCTATCTATGGTCATTGACTCATCCCCGACACCGGATCTACATTGAAACTAAGTAGTTTCTCTGTGGTCTGCCTGACTGGGAGTGGTCTGAGACTCTGCATCTATCCATTCTGTTGTTTCGTTGGCATTAGCATCTTGAAAATGCAAAGTAGACAGAGCCCACGAGCGTTCAGGCCGCCCACCCTCTTCGTTACCTGCAGAGATACCTTGCAGGCAACCTACAAAGGTACATTCACTTAATATGGATCGTTGCTTGGACAGAACTATGATGACAATGGAGGGATACATGCCCTGAAGTTGAAAAGCAGTCAGATAAGGCCAAGGCAATAAGCAACATACCGCGAAAAAGGAAAAAAATGGTGCTATCGCTGCTTGAAAAAGCTCCTTGGTAGTGAGATCTGATAAGACTTTTTGGAAATGACTAGAGTATAAATGGTGTAGAAAAACTGTGCGTAACTTGATGGATGGTACATTAAGATAAAGGGTGAATATTTACCTGTACAGCACAGAAGATAAAACCACATTCAATCATCAAGGTCAGCACTTGATTAACTAAAGATTTCCTCATTGCGGCTTTAGATAAACCAAGTTTCAAGGTGCGACGAAACTGCCTGAGTGATATGAGTACAGAGAGTATAAAAGTTTTGAAAGTTGACTCTGAGGGCCATCCCAACATATTGGGTGGCAATTCCGAGTCCAACGTTCCCATTGAGGTGGCAATGGCAAGTGAATCCTCAGAGCATCTGAACCAACTGCTGAACCAACCCCTGAACCAACATCAGAACCAACATAGAATCATCAACTCTGGCTACGACTACATGCCTGGAATCACCCGGATTTCATGAGCGATGTCTGTAATATGCAGCATCACACTGGCAGAAAGGAAACCTCTCTCATAGGCTTACTTATAACCCCCTGTAAGTGCTTAGCACTTAGCGCTTACAAGGTCTCTAAAGGCTTATGTGCGAGTTTGAAAGAAGCTCGCATTCTCTCAACTTTTGCAAGGCGGTATGGGTCGGAATGTAGTTGAGGCATAGCATTGTAAATGGAGAAGGACACAGTAACGGGATGGAGAAGTTGCGACGAGTTATTCCTTCCTAAATGAATTCTGCTGATGGAGTGAAGAATGTTCCTACAGGTTATATCCCTGGCATATTTCACTCAGGTTGTGATGTAAGATCGCGAGTGCTGGTAGCCCATACTGTATGGGCAACAAATGGTATTCCATAAAAAGAGCAATACAATTTGAGTCGTACATGGAATTACAAACGATATGACAGATAGAAAAGGGTTTGTTACACGTCTACGATTGAAAGATCAATAGTCCACGGAGAATTTCACAAGAGTTGGTTGCCGACTTAGTCAATGACCCAGACCTGATTCGCATTTCCATCTGTACATTTCCACATCTGAACCTGTTGATAGTTTAGAACAATCATCGTCAAGAGGGAAATAGTCACTAACCCGGTTTCCATTGGTCAAATCGCCTTCTGTGAGATCAAGGCATTCGCCATGATTGGTCCAAGCGATACATTGATCAGGTGTAACACTGAATTTTTGGTTGATGTTCCCAGTGTTGCAAGTATATATTTGCATCTTATTTCCGTTGGCAGTATTGCCGTTAGTCACATCTACGATGAAATAAGAAAAGAGTATTTGATTGATGAGGGACACGTACCAAGACACTTGTTCCATAGATGACAAACATCGAACCGACTTGAGTCCAACTCTGTGCTGATGAATTGTCAGGATCACAGAAAAACGATACAATCAGAACATACATGGCGAGCCATTGCAGCGTTCGGTAACGACAGCTAACATTGGATCTTCTCGGGCTCGCACCCAGGTGAATAGCGTGAGTCGCTTACAGAAGTGAACTAGTGGTTGTAGTAGCACTCCCACTTCCACCTTCACCAATTGTCCGCTTCTGGTTGTTGTTATATCCACCGTTGCATGTCCAGATTTGAACCTATTGTCGATCAATGACCTACGAAGAAGACCAAAAGGAACATCATACTTGATTCCCATTGGTCAGCAACCCATCCGTATCATCTAAACAGAACTTGGTTACCTGCCATTGGATAGTGCCCACAGTAACAGTCCATTGTTGGTACGCATCACCAGGGGTGCAGGTCCAAATTTGCAACTTGGTCCCATCAGCAGCAGTACCATTGGTGACGTCCAAACATTTGTTGCCGTAGATTTGATGTGACCCGCTCACTCTCCAGGATTGGGATCTATCGCAGGAGCAGTCCTCAATTTCGACAGAAGCACCGTCATTTGTTGGATACTGCTCCTAAGCATTTTGCAGAGTTGCCATTTGGGTGGATGGCTGAGGCTGTTCCAGTGGGTTGTGAGGTAGTTGTCGTAGTTGTGGAGGTAGTCGATGTCAATGTCGTGGAAGTAGAAGTAGAAGTGGACGTAGAGAAGTCAGGTGTCCCAGTCGAACAAAGAGTGTTTCCGCCGCAGGCATCGCCCTGATTGGGAGTACCGTCGCAAGTCCAAGATGACTGAGTGAAGGGTGAGAATGTGAGTAGAAAGAAGTGAGTATCCTTACAGTCCGTTCTTGAGGTACGCCGATGGCAGTGTACGGTTCAACTCCAAGACACGTAGCCAGTGTAACGAGCTGCGGCAGCGATTGGTAACAGTGCAGAAAAAAGACAACATTAAAAGCACATTGTAACCTTTGCTCTGGAAGAGTCTAATGGTGTACAGAACTGACATGTAGGCCGTATTCTCTGTTGAACAATTCTGGGTAAATCGGTATATCATAATAGGAATACTGACCTTCGGTCTCATGCTGCAAGACGAGCACATTGGACAGCTGGGCGTTGATAATTTGTCTATAGACAGCCTGGGACTGAGCAGTTGTGTTACCATTCGTGTCACCTGTATCCCAATCCTATAAAGCAAGATTCTGGTCCCTGCCAAACACAATATTGCGAACATTGTTGTTATAGCTACCCTGCGGCGGTCTCAAGAATGTGGGTCTGATACCAAGAATCCTAGACAAAGCATCTTTGATTTGAGGAGTCGATAGAGTGGTGAGATCGGCATTGGACCAAGTGTGGCTGCCGATCATGTGTCCTGCTGCGTAGGCGTGCTTGACGTCAGAAACACGATCCGAGTTGTAGATGCAATCATAGTTGTTACCATTGAAAAAGAAGGTGGCCTTGGCGCCGGCATTGGTGAAAGCATCGGAAATGTGGCGCAAGTAGATATATGGGCCTGAATTGATGTGATTGATAGGGTCATTGAGCGGTAAGGAATACATTACCATCGTCCTATAGACAAATCAGCAATTGAGAAAACCATATTGTGATAACACACAAAAGTAAGGGCGATCTCGTTTGGCTTGGTACATTTGCTGTAAACAGATAATGCAGCCCTCTTCTCAGGTTGCTAAAAACGTTTGAGAATGGATAGGGTTCGTAATACGAGAGAAACACTCACGGCAAGACTCGGAGGTGAGGTGAAAACAACCGAGAAAGCCAGCAAAGCTGTGAGGATGACATGCAGAGACATGAATACAATGTTTGCTTGCGTGCAGAAGTACGAGCTTAAGGCATACAGTCAAACTTGAATCCTTTTATATGTGTAGAAAGGGCCTGATATAGACAAAGCTCCTACGGTCAGAACGAAGTCATTCCGCATCGGCTCCACCTGCAATAGTCATTGCAGCTCTTAAGGATTAATGAACAAACCAGTCTGGTACCTATAGGAACGTCGGGATCGGTACGCAGTCAATTTACATCAGTCGCCAGTGCCTTTGGGTCAGTGCCAGGCTATTGATTGTATCAGCAAAACATAGGGTTGCGGAAAGTCTCATGACATTGTTTGGTACCGCTTATGAAGGAATGAACCTGTTTCTCAACAAAATCTGGGGATGTAGGGAGGATGCCCTTGACCCCTTTGGTGTTCTGAGTTGTTGAAGTAGTGATTGCACTGACTCCGTAAAGTCCCAACACTGTGAATGTCTTCAAATCAGCCTAGATGGAATCGTGGTCAACCTATCTATATTATCTCCAAAAAACAACATTAACGCGCCTGAATTCCGGCTCCTCCACTGGGGTCAGAGCCCGCAATGGTCAAAGCTATGAGTTGTCGGTTCAGGTCGGTCCATTACGAGTCGTGTTGTATGTCTCTATTTGGACGTGTATCTTCTTGGACACGTGGCCAAATTTTGTCCGACCAAAAATATTCTGGCAAAAAGGCAGGTGCCGCAACTTGGAACTGTTCATGTCCATCATCATCGCAAACTTTGAGGATTTCGCAATTTCGACATAGTATCATCAACTGTAACTTTGCTTGCACCCTGCCTTGCTCTTTGGTCTCGTATTAAGTACACGTGTCTGGCTTTGTGCATCATTGTCACCAGCATTTTGCGACATCTGCTCATTTTCTCATCATGTTGTCTTCCTCTGGCGTGCATATCTTCTCTGACTCTCCTTATTGTCTGGATCGTGGTCTTCATGGGACCGCACAACCAATAACTCACTGAATTAACGCAAGTGGATCTTTACTTTGCTTTATTGACCTATCTAATTGCACGGTAGTAACAATGTCGGACCATCAACTCAGATAATACCGGAATAACACGCCCACCTCGACAAGTCCTTGAGCAACAGTGAACACGTCTTGTTCATTTGCGGTAGTCCCATCATCGTCACATGGACCCGGAGCCGAAAGAAGAGAAGAGAAGACTTGCCTTATGGAGATCGGTTCAGGAACGGTACCCAACAAACTTCGGGGGTAAGACCGAGTCTTACTAAAGTAAGGACTCGGAACATGCCAAGCTTTGACAGCAATGCAAGATGTCGCCAAAAATTAACTCCTAGAGATGTAAGAATGCGTGCTGCATCTAGACCAGCCCAGTTGTAGCTTCTTCCTGCGCTCACTTGGAAGTACGCCCTGCTGCTAATGATCAGATCGGATATCGAGACCCCTGACTCCATCAGAATTGTCGTAATAACGGGTCGCACTCTACATACCTACATCTGCCAATAGCAGGAACGACAAGCCACCTTGAATGAGGCGAGAATGTGGCCACAGAATAGTTGCACGCCAAAGGACGATGGCATCGCCAACGATAAACTAAGGATCACTCAGCCTTCAGTAGTTTACACAAGTCAGAAGCTCACGTTCACAATCTCAAAAAAAGCTTCGCATATACTGTAGGGTATGTTGGCGCTCTGAGATGCAAGCATGCGGTCTTCAATCGGTGGTGTGTTCTGAGTGATGGAATCCCCAGCCCAGGAAAAAAGCGTGAGATTGAAGGCAACGTTGGAGACAAAAAGTCCCGTATTCATGAGAAACATGAAGCACGTCAATGCGAGGAGATACTTTTTCGCTTCGGAAGTCCTTTCACGGCGATCACTGACGAAAAACGTTAGTCTATCGTTTGATCTCGTGAGTGACTCAACATTGAGATGCGAAATGAGATATAAAACAGGGAAGCAGCAACACCATAGCATAATGAGACAGTGACACAGTTAACCATGAAGAAGTAAGCCAGTGAACCGACAAGATTGGCCGTCAGATTCTCGTCTTGAGATGCCATGTGGTCAACGTGTTAATGCGAGCAGATGATCCTGCTGAACGCGAAGCTTTATATTATGTCTTTTGCATCGGAATCAGATCGTGAGACATTGCCAGATATGTTCCGGAGTCCCGGGCGTCAATAAGCTTCTGCTGCTTCTGAGTATTCACCACATCGCCACGAAGTTGGAAGTACTGATGGTGGCGTTTTGGCTCCACAGTAACATAGTAAACAGTGCACGAATCGTCCGCTCATGGATCCGAGATGTTCGAGATGTTAGGCCGGTAGCTTGTTAGAGCGCCGAATGCTTCGAAGGCAATTTTCTCTTCCCGTGGTGACCGGTAGAAGTAATATGGGAGTAGGGTCAAAACGAATGTTCGCAACGTTTCAAATCAGTGCATAATCTGAGTTCAGTATCCGTGGTAGTTTCATTTGAACGATTAGGGAGTGAACTACCAAACGACCATGGAAAATTACTATCCGAAGCATAAATAACCGTACCTTGGTCGCCGTGAGACGAAAATTTAACCTCAAAAGGCATGGTCAATCGAGGTGTGACATGAGGTTCGAGGAGTGCTGTCAACGATCCTTTCTTTAGTATGTCGAGTACTTCGGTGCTTGAGGAGTCATCGCAGAAATCAATGCACTCCCCGGAACGCATATCATGTAGTACTTTCAATTGTTCTTGTCACCGCTCTGAGGCAGTGCGGGAGATACTGTAGCATCATTCACAAACATTGAAGCTGCCACAATGTTTCCAACTTGAAACTCTTCACGTTGGATACCCTAACATAGAATCAAAGGTTGGAGGTGACCGGTGACTCCCAGCAGGCCGTGAATCTATCAGAAGCAGATCAGCTAATAGAGAGTCGTAGCACGCCTTCCAGGCAATTGAAGGGTCAATGATCTTGATCATTCGAGATCAAAATTCTCACTCCGATTATCTTGGGAACCGAACCTCGGACAGATCCGCTGCACTCGTCAATAAACCATGTACCAGCAAAGGTGAGCCTTGCATGGTGAAGTAGCCCACCAAAAAGTTTGAGGAGTGGCCGGCCTGAACGTTAGAGCTCTGCATGTCTGTATCCGACGCTGAACCACCGTTTGTATTGCTGAATATTACCTCTATCTACGATCATAGATGGTGCACAGTCACCGGCAGCTGACATTGTAGCACTGTTCGATTCCATTTCCGCGACTGAATTAGAATTCGAATGCAAAGACCTGGAGATGCACCGCCGACGAAGTGCTCAATCAATCATCTGGCATGCAATGCTGACTAAACTGACTACCGAACTCTTGAATGATCTTCTGGTGCGTGATCTTCAACATATAAAACAATTAGGCTTCGAATATGACCGCAACTGAGCAACAAAGTGCCATGGCCTAGCCTAGGGAAAACATTAAATTCTGGGAGGCATTCAAACTGAAGGCTTTCTCTGTCGTATGGTCTCAAAGATCCGAGGCAAGCATGGGATGATAGCATTGGAAAACATAGTCTTGATCCGATGCGTGCTACATGCCGTACTTACATTGATGGCTGACGGTAAGCAACGATAAACAGTAAGCGCCCACATAGTAGTTAAGATTCAGGTATTAGTATATTTCACTCGTTACGAATACTGAAGATCTACCAGAAAAGATCTGAACAAGACTGTATGATCATTTGATTTGGATCAGCCAAGTTCAGACATCGCTGTACGAGTCTATCATACAAATTGTAATCCTCCTCATTGATTAATTAACGACACTTTTAAAGGCATTTGGGGACCCTTAGCAAGCTCCCCTTCTAGGATAGGAATCATGAAGATACACGATTCTTTCCTCAAAGTCTGTAATTCGGGAGTCGACTCGAATTGAAAGTTCCTGACTAACTCGATCAGGAAAGATTGGATGTTGTAGACACTGAGTCCAAGTTGATAAGTGGCGTAGAAAAGAAGTGAATACATATACGTACGCAAATCGCCAGCCAATGCAGGCTCTGACTCCGCTTCCGAATGTCATCCTATGAACACATGAGCCTATCGATATAGGTAGTCAAGTAGACTGATACGAACATGTTTCCATAAGCTCCAACCGTTGCTGATTTCGTATCTAGTTTGTGGTTCAACCATCGATCGGGATTGAACAGGTGCGCATCCTCTCCAAACACATCCTTGTTTCTGATAAAGTGTAGTGTAAGCCATAACTCTTGAATTACTATTAGTTCGAACCTGTTATAGACAAACGGGGGTGTGAATATGTCCGTTCCCTTCGGAACCGTGATCTCCGACACCATTTTACCACTCTTGAGGAGGAGAGGTTTCGACAATGGTATGACTTGGACCTGATTAGATTCTCTTGGATTGTAATACGAGACGGGATAGAAACGAAGGATTTCCTATCCATTCGTCAGTATCAAGCCGATATCAGATATGAATGTGTCACCTTGATAACAGCCGTAGTGTACTCCATTTTGTCGAAGTCGGTGCTTGTGGGCTCGGGATCACCACGGGCAAGTATCCCATTCCACATATCAGCGATCTCCTTGCGAAGCTTTTCCTGTACATTCGGCTGCTTAGCCAGTTCTTGAAGACCCCAAGTCAAAGTATTCGCTGTCGACTCATGACCAGCGCCGAGTATCGTGCTAAGGAATCAGCTCGTTTATTGGCACAAACAGTATCAGCTTACGTCAGTGTAGCCCACAACTCCTCATCCGTGAGATAGGCGTCATCGTTGTTGCTTAAGTTTGCACGAACTGTATCGGTGTCAGATACAATCTGTGTCAGAAAGGAACGAACGAACCTATTAATCCAAGAATATCTCTCTTTACCTTTTTCTCGCTGTCAACTAAAGCTTCCTGCCTCTTTTCCTCAACAAGAATCTTTGAGACTTTTCTGGCGATCTTGGTTAACTCTCGCGCAGGTCGAAAAGACTTCAGAGGTGCATAGTCGAAGTACCATCGTAGCAGCCGATGAGGAAGATACGACAAAATACTTCGCATGACTATTGCACTCGAGCTCGGAGGGACGAAAGTATTGGTGCTGACAATTGAGATCAGTCTGATTCGCGAACAGATGGTAAAGAGAAGAATGTACTTGACTGTTTGATATAGTCGTGATAGATCATTGTCATCATCTTCTAGAGCGTTGAACTTGTAGCCAAACGCAGCTGCCGAAGCATCAACCAGGGATAGATAAAAGTGGAATTTTGTACTTTCTCCGATGATGTCCAAAGTAGCACGTTCTAACCAATCTGCAATCGAGATATCCAGCGATAATTCGTTAGATTCCTCGATCATATTCTTCCATTTCTCAGTAAGCTATCAGGCTATTTCAGAATCAAGTTTACAGCGAGTGAGGAAATCCTTACCTTTCTCGCGCCTTCTAAAAACGAAGGAACATATGACTTGACTTCGGTTGCCCCAAACGCAGGGTTTGCTACCTTTCGTTGGCGGCGATGAACATCCCCTTCAGCCCAGACTAGACCGCGGCCCGTTACAAGACCAAGCATTTCTTGCCGAACATGTTGTTTGGCAAAGTCGGAGCCACTGTTATTGTAGATGTACTGAAGAGCCTTTGGATCGTTCACAATCAAACTATTGGTCTGAAAACACAATCAATACAGAGATAAAGAGCCATCTAGATCTTACACCGAGGGGGCCTTTTATCTTGATGATGTCGCCGTATTGTTCGTCCCATTGAGAATCAACCTTAAAAATGTAAGATGAATGATTCAGTCCTGAATGTTACCTACCTCTCCCACTTGTCCTTGAAGTAGCTGTCGATAATTACCTGTAAATCGTTAATTTGAGGGTAAAGACCTCGCTGATGCATACCCAATAACCATGACTCTGGTTCTGGACCAGGTATATCAGCAATGGATACACGGTTTAATAGTCTGTATAGGATATACGCTGTCAGTAGCAGACTGACCAGTATATAGAGAGAGAAAGTTGCACTTTCCATGGCGGTGAATTTGAGTACCGGCGTAATCACTATCTTATATACGTGTCGATGACCGAGTGGGGTCAGCGGACTACATAGCCGATCGTCGGAGGATGGAGTATATGCCGATGGAGCGTAAACGTGATAGCAAATGTAACCACCTGTTGGTATAGCAAGTCAGACCAGACCACCGGACAATCCTGACTTTGAGCCTTTGAGATGGTTCGCTACGTCGAGATTTCCTACCCGAAGCTTCGAATTTGTAACTGAAGCAAGGGAACAGTCAGCCCGAATTCAATTGCCAAGATAAGACCGGCCTGGCTTCATATTCATGCTGATCATTTTGCTCCGTGGGTCGGCTTCGTGCAAGTTGGACAATAGGGTTCTGGTATACTTTTCCAAGTAGTCAAGACTCAGTGGGTCAATTCCAAGCAGAGAAACAACAGGATAAGTGACAAACAAGGCGTAAGGAGAACTGCCAGTTGTGTGAGGGCATAAGATTCGAATGGGGGGTGTGCGATGAACTTCGCAGCAAGCGTAAGACAGAATGACATGTGGTAAACATTACAGGTCATTCCAAGAAGCAGAGTAAGGCGAAGTGAGTGCTATGTAATGTATCGGTCCGTCGGAAGTGCGGACGAGATTGACGTCACGCATTGCAGTCGAATTCTGGAACAAACATTACTGCATTGTACAAACGTAGTGCCTGTAATATGCAGGTACGCAGCACAATTGAGGTACAGGCAGCAAATTTGCGGCGTCTGAGGCTAATCCAACTGGTTCCGTGGCTTGGGCATCCAACTGGAGAAAGGGTGAGAGTTGGGACACGTGGCAACGCACTTCCTTCCGTCTTTACATAACTTAGCGCTCAAGCATATGAACCGGCCTTACGACTTTCCGGCGTTCAACGTTCATGCGTGGACCATGCCGTTGGCTCGTGGTACATGCTAAGCCAGGTACTTACAGCCTTTCTGCAGAATCCTGTGGCTTGCTGTATTTCTTTCGGGCATGGCAAAGGTTTGGTTAGGAGTTGGTGAGTTATGTAGTTCAAGCTATCGACCAGTGCACTCAGCTTTAGGGTCAGCGCTTAGTCTATGCCCTAATACAGATATGAATGTGATGCCCGATAGCGCATGGATGTCGAATCCAATCTTACATCCCTCAGTCGGCCTCGTTTCACAAGACCGCAATTTGGCTAATTCCCGGGCCCTGAATCGAATAAGGGACTCGAACATCATGTGCGAGTGAATTTACTACCAGTGGAATAAGGTCAGTCTTGGCTCTTGTAGTGTGAGTATTCTAAGACGTGTTCAATAATACACGTCGTTTCTCGAGGACGGAAAGCCTTCATGAAGTCCGATAACAATTGCAAGTGCTGGATCTTATCCGGAATGAGCTTCACTAGGCTTCCTGCGGACTGGGAGGACCACTTTCCCAACACGGTAGGCTTCAATGAAAAACAATAACAGCCTCTGCATAGTAGATGCATGTCAGATCACTTTGCTGGATTCAGATTCGTACGAGCTGCGCCGGATTGAGAACCTCATGGGAGAGCATGAGAACAGAGGGATCGAGATTGACAATCACTGTTTATGGGGAGAAATCGGATAAACGATCACGGCGAGCGCTTGTTACAGACGCTCATCCGTGGGTAAGTTCATTTTATTACGCCACCGAGTGTAAACAGGCGTGTCTAAGCGTGTCTATAGTACCCCTTCGAAGAATGCTGATTCTTCGGATTCACAGCTCTACGAGCGCTCCGTCCGAATTGGAGGTTCCTAGGTGTGTGATTGCTAGATTTATTCTAATTGCTGTAGTCGCAGCTTCAAGTGGTGTTCTCCGTAGCAACCTAGTTTGGAACAAGCGCCCGATCTTGAAATGACTTCGAGATACATCCCGCAGCGTTGAAACCATGTGTTTGGCCTTTCTTTCTTAAAAGAGGGCCATTGACTGATTGTCCCCCAGCACTTCCAACAGTCGCTATGCCTCCCACAGTCTCCATACCTTTCCCTATGCCTACAACGCCTATGACCCCCTCCGTCGAACCCCCTCCTGCATATCATGGTAGGAGTGAATCGTTCAAGTCGTAAGTCACCTTCTTCTCCCTTTTGTCGGAGGCAAACTGTTGCAGGTCTAGGACTGAGTCGATGTTTACATCGTAAGCCGTTAATAAGACCAGAGTCTATCGCCCCTTATCTAAGTATTCTCTCAGGTCGAAACACGAGTCGAGACAAGAGTCGACATATACTTCGTAAGCCGCTCATGATATCATAGTCAGACAACTCTTATCCAATTATTTCTTCAGGACAGATCAGTCTGCGTATAACTCGTAAGTTATTCACTTTATTAGGAGAAAACCCCAGTTATCTGTACTTCCAGATCCTCTGGAACCGCCTCTTTCTTCCTCAACAATGCTACCAACCTGCGTTTGGAGAAAGGCACCCTTCATGCAGAGTGCCGTGGAGCGGACACAGACACATTGACCCCTTCCAAAATCGACCTCAATCAATACATTGGATTCGTCGACGGCAAACTGGTTTGGGGCCGCAAGAACTTCCTTGCAGCCTGTTCTCATGCACGACTCCAAGGCCATATCCTAGTTGCTGAGTATAGCGATCAGATGGGCAGGTCGCTTGAGGCTACTTTGGACCTCAGTCGTTACCTCCAGATCTACGAAGGAGTCCTAGGCGGCAAAGTCGCTGAACTGAGCCCTGAACTGGTCAATTTGTTCGGCGAGGCAAATTGGATGACGTTCAAGATTGTCACTACTCCAAAGCCTAGTGCCATCCTTAACAGCAAAGTGTTCAAAGAGGCTTTCACTCGTCTCGCTGAGACAACCACTGCTCAATTCTCCTCTGCGATGACTCGGAATGTCACCAAATCCGTGACTGACAGAGTCATGGACTCTATGACCGACGAAGTCAGGACGTCTATGGTCCGTGAAGTTACGGAGTCGATGTCCCAAAGCGTCACCGAGTCTATAACTGAGCAGATCGAAGAACAGTTTAGGAAGGCAAAGGAGACTGTCATTAAGGTTTGCAGACAGACTATCGATCACGCTACGAAGCAAGTCGCGACGCAATGCGACAATGCTGTCAAAAACGCTGTGGAACGAACTGTTGCTTCGCAGTGCAAAGTCGTTATCGATGATGCTGTCCGAGACATTACTGCTTCTGCAATCGAACACTTCCAAGAACGGGTCGAGATTTTGATAGAGAGGGCAATGACTTCGGAGGAGATTTATCCCGCGCATACGGGTGGGTCCTACTTGAAGACGATGATTGCGAAGGAACTTGAACTTCAAGTCGTGCAGTGAACGCTTAAGTCGTTCAGTCACGGTGTTGTAATAAGCTTTTAATTCGACATGCTCTATATTCTCCAATTGAGTCGTGTGGAATGTTGAACGTCTCAATGATTCGAAAGTAACCCTCATTGCATTTAATCGGCGGGGTTAAGTAGGGGTGCAGGTACTTACATGTTATCTAATATCCCTCAAAGGTTTCCCTCTGATCGTCGATCGATCCTGACTCAGGCAGTTCTTGACAATACTCCACCTTTCATTGTCCTCATTGCAGCGCGTCGCACAATACGGATTGAACGATGACAATGTGTACACGACAGGATCCCTTGAACTTTTGGAACCTAAAGCTATTCCGTTGCTGCGAATTCGCCCTCACGGTTAAAACGACCACAAAAACAAGCATCCTAGCTGAACCAATCAAGTAGGAGCCAATACCTGTGTTCTGTTATGGTGTCCATCATATAGTCAAACTAGTACTAAGCCTTAATTCGCACCTAAGGCAGGTGACGTAACTTACCAATAGCTAGCCATATTTGGTTGAACGTAATCTAGCAGACAGCCATGGTGCCAGAGTACCGTATATTAGTCATACCTAACACCCTCATTCCTGGGGACGCTGCGAGGACGTCGCTGTTTCGTGTTGTTTGTAAGTTAGTTGTGACTACAGTCTTGACACACTTTCTCATGGCACGTCGGTCTCGCGTTCCCCCACAGGGCAGACAAAACCCCAGTCCATTGGAATGACGCAAATCAAGCAGATCTAAAAATAAACCAGTGTACATCGTTTCTGGGGACGTTATATTAGCAACTCTCTAAAAATGAACCAGCCCCCCATGCTATCATCCCCTCGCCATCTCTGGGAACATCGTGACTGTCACACGGTGTCATCCTCGGCACGTACCTTGCATTGACCTTGCACCACAGTAAGCTGCAGTGAGTCCCACTTGCTAATTCTTGTGAATTCTTGATTGCTAATGAATCACCACCGACACTACCCAATACGTCCAAACCTTAAATATGAACAATCAGTGACATGACTCGGACTTTGCAGATGAGGGAGGTACCTAGCAATCCCAGAGTTGCTGCTATCCCAAAGCATTTGAACTTATTTGATAGCTCCGAGTCTATTGGGTGTGGCATATGTGCGTAAATATAGACCGCTTCAAGCTGTTGAATGTGCCTGGCACGTACTTGGCACGTACCTTGGTTCCTCGGAGCCTTCCTCAGAGGACTGTATGTTGATTAATTGATATTCAGTTGCATTGATTTTGTTTAGTGATTATATTGAAATAAGAAGCAGATAATTACTCAATGGCCAGTCCTGGGCCCTGAGGACTCGGAGTCTTTGTGAATGTGAGAGACTCAGCATCACTGTAGATACATCCTCCTTACTATATTACTTACTAATTAATGTATTTGGATAATGCTGTAGCATGAAGGGCATTGCAAATAACATACGGTAGTTCAACATGACACGGGCACGTGATTGGACTTGAAGTTCAGCGACAGTCGTGTCCTGCTACCAGAACTGCTACCAGAACTGCGATAGACCAAGCAATAAAGCTCAGATAGTTGTCACATACTGTTCTTGACAAATTACAGTAGCAGCGGTCAGAGTCGACGATTCGGTAACGATTCTGCCGTCCAGAATCGGATCAGAATCGCTGTCACCAGAATCGCCTAGAATCGTCAGAATCGTCGAAGCGCCTCCAGAGCCGCTTCGATGATTCTGACACGATTCTCAAACACGATTCTGACATGATTCTTCAAGACGATTCTGCTGCCCATGTTGATTGCATCCATTTATTCTTATGTAATACTGTATAGTCCCTCAACACGAACAATCAAATACATAAGCTGACTGTTTCTGTCCTCCAGCTTAGAGCCTCATACCTGTGAGTATATATATCTCTAATCTCATTCCTCACCCATTTCCTCAGACAATCCCCAAAAAACCTCCATATGTTGAATCATGATGGTCAGAGTACAAAGTGATTCTGACACAATTTTGATGTCAGAATCGCGGCAGAATCTGATCAGAATTGTTGTCAGAATCGTGTCCTAATCGTCAATTCTGACCGCGACTAGTATCTAAATGCTCGTGTGGTGCTGATACCAGGTTTGTGTTCTATCATCTGTTATTAGATGGCCGTAGCAGTGCTTTTACAGAGTTAGGGAGCTACCTGACCTGACAATGATAGCAGACCAGCAAGATATAGACATGATTAATAGCTCCGAAGAAGTTCAGAGAATCTGCACCACAATCTGAGCTGGATAACAGCATGTACACAGTTTAACACGAGCAACAAACTGGATCAAAAAAGGGCGATGGTTCCACTTTTTCATTTCGGCTTTTTTTTTCATAGGATGGATTTCACATGTAGTATAGGTAGCAACGACACCTAATCTAGCATTTGGAAGGGTTTGGGAGAGGAGTCAGAGGACATTGTAAGAGGTTTCGAGTCATCTTGAGGGTGGTCAAATTTACCTCATTATACAAATGATATGCCATAAACTATCTCAAACACATGGAGGAGCCCTGTATGTGAAGTTTTCAATTAACTACCAGAATGTGGGATAACCACCTACATTCATAGG
>QLOY01000423.1:0-21911 GCA_003313965.1 Megacollybia marginata | reverse complement strand
ATAAGTGTATCAGCTAGCCCCAACCTTAGTATCTAGTCCATTACTAAGTTTGTTCCTTTCATCGGGGTTCACCAAAAAAGGCCTGAACCCGAACCAAACTGAACTGCGGTCAGCCTAGTAGTTATCATCAAAGGATATGAACATACTGCTATGAAAACTCAAAATTACTTCCATTATAGACCTTAAAACCACAATGGTCTGTATTCTTGCTTCACTGATCAGGTGTACAAACATGAACATGTTGCAAATGCCCCTGAGATGGCTGTATCCATCATATTCAGTAAATGTCACCTGGAAAGCAGTTATGCATGGCAACATCATACCACCAATAGGTAACTTATCGTTTTGAGCCAAGTGCCAACCAACAAAGCCTAGCTGACTGCAGATATACATAGATGTCCAAATTGCCATCAGCATAGTAACGTGCACCAGTGAAGAATTGCATGCCAACAGATCCCAATATCACCAGACCTTATTCGTTAGAAAAGCGAATCATGTGCAGAAGTCTTACCTGTCTTTTTCATCAAGGCTTGGAATGCTATGAATTCACTATGAAGCACAAAACGTGGACAGAGTACCTTCTTGAGATCATGTCTCAGATGCAAAATTGCTTGCATGACATTGTAGGTATGTCTGTTTAGCCACATGTATTGAAACAGATCTGCTGTTAGACAACGACTTGCAAATTGCTGTTTCAAGTTCTGGTCTAGGAGACAGTGTCATTAAATGCAAAGATACAGAGAAGGCGTACATCAAGGGTTATTGGCGCATAAGACAACCATCATACAGAGCGCAGTTGCCTTCCCTCTGCAGATACTGTTAAATGCAAACTGCTCAGTGTACGAGTTTACACTAAGCTCCTTGTCGGGCTGTATGGCAGATTCAATTTGGACCAGACTGATGTATTTCTGGAACAGGAAGGAAGTGCCATTGCTGTCGTAGGCAATGAGCAACTCTTTGAATATACCATCACTGAATGGGCCCTTATGAGGCCTTATGAGTTGCCCCAGGTTTGTTGTTTGTCCCAGATTAACGTGTATCATCCTCAAGGGAGTGTCAGTCATTGAGAAAGCGATGAAGAAAGGTCACCTACATACAGTGAGCTGTCTAAGAATGACTTGGTGTGCTCGTAGAACTTCTGAAAGGGCTGATCAGATTGAAAGTCAAAAGCGAATCAAACTGGGCAATGATTGATGATCGGTATATCTGCTCAACCACCAACTACTGTCAACCTCTTTGCGGTGTACCTGCAACACAACACGCTTGGTGCCATCTCCTACTCTGTATTCCCAGGGACAACATCATACCAAACACTCTCAGCAAAACCTTCAAACTGCTTCCAACACCAATCTCATAACAGCCCTTTAATGTGAACTATAACAAAGCCTACACTGTCTTTTGGGGTCAGAGCGGTGGATCGGTTTCATTTTCAGTATCGCATCTGGTTACCTCACAGTGTCCAATCCATCATAGACCATAAGTTCAGTGACGATTACTGTTAGTGCAGGGAAGACATCAAAATCGGTCTCGTTTACTGTTCTCACAGGACAGTTTTGTGGGGAATAGTCTGACAAAGAGGTTACCTTGCTGTATTTACCCTTAATTGCTCATACCTTAATGGATGGAAGTCTTTTCCAGAAAACTTGGCTTGACGATCTGTGGTCCTTCAGTTTAATCTGGTGGTGGGTTGTCCAAATGTCGGTTGCAGGGGACAGGGTATGTCGAATACGTTGGTGGCTGTTGGCGGCTCAGGGACAGATCATGTGAAAATCATGACTTACTATATAAGGATACTTGTCAAAAAAATTTGGACTAGTACAAATCTTTTAGGATTCATAACTGTTATTAACCCATGTGACTATTACCATAAAAGGAAGGAGGTTACTAACCTATGTGATGAACCTGTCAGGAGGTTCATCACATTACACTATAATTTTGGCTTTCCTTCAGGATCTTTCTGTGCTATTTGCTCGTTTGCTTTCTTTCTTCAATGCCATTACATGAGCTCAAGCAAAACCCAACCACACTGCCACTCACACAACACATAGCAGAAATGGGAGTCAGCCATTGCAGGCTCTCACTGATAAACCAAAATCTTCACATCACAGAGTCAACCCATATACTCTTATCAAGCAAGCCATGGATCAATGAGATGCAGTATGTGTATTATCAATGTTCAGGTCAACTACTAATGGTCAAACACAGACTATGAACAAGAACTCAGACAGCAAAATCAAGTCTTTAACTGGTCCTCACAAAGTGTCTCCCCCAGCCACTCCCCCAGTATTGACATCGAATCTGACAGAGGCTTCTCTAGAACTCCTCATGCAGTTTCCCCAGCCACCACTCAACATTTAGTCAAGGATTCAGCCTGCCCTTCTAATGAAAGTTCTCCTGCAATTCTCTATACAGCTTCCACCATTGCTCAGCCTTCAACTGAAGAATCTCATGAGCTATTTTGTGAACCCAAGTCATAAGAAGGTTGTACTCCAGAAATTGCTCAATCAAAAGAATTCAATATAGCACCTGCTAGACAAGATTCTAACCCAGCAAGTCCTCACCATATTGCACAGAAATCTCACAAACTCAATTCACTGCTTACCCTGCCTGCTGGACAATTGTCTACCCCAGCAAGTCCCCAACATATTGCTCAGGAATCCCACAAACTCAATCCACCACTTACAGTGCCTCCTGGGCAAAGTTTGACTGCAACAACTCCTCCACATATTGTGCAGGCATTTGATCCACTGGGTGTGCCAGTGGCTCAGGATGAAGCTGAGCCTTCAATACTACCATTAAATCCTCTTCAATCATGCCTTCGTAGTCAGCTGTTGGACTTGCAGGTTGATTTTCAGTGGCATGACAATGAAACATTTGAGAAAGAGCTGGATACAGACCAACAAGCTTCTGATCATTCTTCTGATCATGAAACTGGAATGGAGACACTGAAACCTCTCTCAACTCCCCAGTGGAATTTTCTCAATCCATTCTGTTGTGATCCTACTCCAAAGATCGATTTTTGCAACCAAAGAGAAACCTGTCCTGAGACATCTCCCAGCATGCAAGATGATCAATATGATAGTGACGACTTTGAGGCAAGTCCCCAAGAACAACCAACACCTACAAAATGCGGTCCTACAGGTAGACAATGTGGCAAAGGTGATGTTGAAAACCTAGATGATGATGAAGACAATGAAATTTCGATTTGGACCCATCAATAAAGAAACAAGGCATCTTGCCCTTGCCCTTAGGGAGGAATACAAGGTGAAGTTGCTGGAGCTTTCCATGGAGTGGTGTGTGCCTTTCTATAAGCTCTCTATTGAGTTGTTGGTGAGCAAACAACAAAGCATCATAATATCTCAGTTTGGAATGTTTTTCAAAGATATGAATTGGTGCATCATCCCAAACCTGACAATGGTGAGTTGATTCCTTCAATTTACTTTGCCCTACTAAATGCTTTGACAAGTCACAAACCACAACTACATCAAACAACTCTGCAAACTTTACAACAAACATCTTGAGAAGTTGACAGACAAAGTGAGCTGAGAGAGGAGTTTGCCAAGGAACTTGAATGGTTCATCAACGAGACTTCCGATACAGTCAAGAATATCAAGGACAAAAGCCTGTGTGGGGTTGCTAGGAAAGCATCCGATGAGCTCATTCAACAGGTAAATATTCTTTATTCCATTGAGCTCAGACTTAAATCATGAAAATAGGCTGAACAGTGGTGGTGTCTCTATGGACTAGCCATCTTTGGATATCTTATCAGTACTGAGTGTGACTCTAATGGAGGTACTGTGAGCATGATGTGGGGACCTGGTGGACCTTTTGACATGCTGAAACAGGATAGAAACATCAGGCAAACAATGCAAGAGTATGAAGCTGATGTATGTTTCTTGTTCTATTACTCTTATTTACCCAAGTAACAGTGTTGAAGCAAGAAAAGCTCGAGGAGAAGATACTGCCACCATGTCATACAAGTCAAAGCTGATGCTGATTCAAACCAACAAGACAGTTATGTGTGACATGGATCACTTCAAGTTGATTACCCATCTTTTACATGACTTGGGTGCGGTCCCTCTAGCTCTCCTCAAAGATTTTGCAGAACAAATTCACTCTGAAACACCTGATTTCAAAATGCCAAAGACCTTTTCATGGAAGAATTTTGTGAATTTTGCATACAAAAACAAAGTTAAACTACTAAACTGGCCCGAGAAGGCACCAATACTTGAGGGATATCAACTCAGACCTTAATAGCAAGATGTTGCAGGACATGGTTCATCTGAGGGATCATGAGGCTGGAATTGGCTGCCAAGATGAGGTTGAGGGTGATGAAACAGAGAATGATGGTATACAAGTTGTACAATAGGATGAAGGTGTGGTATTTATTCTGTTTCTTGGAGTTGTTGATGCTATGGTTTCAGATGAGTTGGATATGAATCTTCATGAAAAGGGAAATGTTGCCTTGGTGGGGGTATGGCCTTGGTTTTGCACCAAGCCATACAAAACTGAAGTCAGTGTAGCTGGCTTATGTGAAGCTTTTGATGAAGAGGAGGTTCATAGAGAAGAGGAGGTTCATGGAGAAGAGGAGGTTCATGGAGAAGAGGAGGTTCATGGAGAAGAGGAGGTTCATGGAGAAGAGGAGGTTCATGGAGAAGAGGAGGTTCATGGAGAGGATGAATGGTCTGGTAACGAACAAACACCAGTCAGTGAGGATACAGAGTCAGACAAAGAGAACTTCCCTGCCAGTCTGGCTCCACCTGCACTGAAGCCTTCTTGAGAGAACCAAGGCCTTCAACTTCACATAAAAGTGCACTATCCAATCCAACTGATATTTAGCAACCTGCAAAGTGTTCCAAGCTGAACAAGAAAGTGACACTCAGTCGTGTCCATGCTTTGACTTCACATCATTGGCTGACAATGCAGAATTAACATGGCCAAGTAAGAAGCAGAGATTTAGATAATCAATGATATATACATTTATCCTGTATTCAATGAATGAATTCTTACTTATGGAGGGTTTAAGTGACTTGCTAGTGATATTCAACACACAAGAGATTTGAAAATTGAGCTGGTGGTCAGTGGCACAAATAAAATAACTTTCAAGTTGATCTGTTTGCAAGTTGACAATTTGATATTTGTCTACTATAACTGTTGTACTGGGAAAAACAGAGAGCTGCATGTTGTTGGTAGCTATATGATGGTCAGACCATTACAGTGGTGGTCCAGACCAGTTGGGAGGACCATGAGAGGGAACAGAAGGAGTGGGTGAACCAGATGGGGTGGTTGGACCATAGTCTCATAACCAGACTCTCTGAGTTTGACGAGGGATGACGACCTCGATCAGAGGGTCTGGTAAACTTCCAAAAATAACCCGCACATAAAGATTTCAATGTTGCATGTGATGTGCCATTCTCTGCTGATACCTTAAGACACAAGCTCAACGCTGCCTTATGAAGCCTGATTAAGGCCTGATTCATCTCAGAAGGGTATTAAGCAGCTGATGGAATAATTCGAGATGCTGAAACCAAGTGAGTGACATAAACAACAGTAAGTACTGCTTTAGCTGCCGTGGTGCCAAACTCAATCCAACAGCTCAAATCCAGTTCGTTATCACTCTGGCAGAGTTTATGTGCACTATATAGCTCACTACAGAGTGTCTATACTCTCCTGCTCGCTTTCCATTGCTCTCCATTCACTCCATCAATTGAAATCTTTACCTGCCAGCTATTTTTGGAAGTTTACAGGTCTAGTTGGACCATAGTGGATGGACCACAGGCACAGGTCAAACCACTGCACAAAAACAAGGCATAGTGGCTGGACCACAGTGGCTGACCATACCCTCATGTGGGGTGGATCATGGTCCAGATCACCCTCTTGGCCTGGACCATGGTCTGGAGACCCCCTTAGGGTACTTAATCTGGCATATCTAAGGTGATATGGGCAGGGGGCAGCCTAAAGTGCTCCCCTCAGCATCATGTTGACTAGTGCACCATGCCCCTATCAACAAATGGTTGAATTTCCACAACCCCAAAGTAGATTGGACCACTGGATCCTTACAGTTTACCAGATGCCCCACAATATGGAAACAGACATGGAGGATGTGGAGAACAGAGATAGGATTTGGATGAAGTATCCAAAACCACCTTGCAAAATCCAAAGAAACAAAGCCTTTATGTGAGCTCATCAGTCCATCTCCAACATGTTAGCAGAGGAGTTTGAGAAAAACAAAAAAACAGACTCCATACAAAGGATTCAAAGAAGTCTTTGAGAAGACTGAATTTGATACCTTACCACCAAATTGACCTTGGGACCATGCAATAGAGTTGAAACCAGATTCAGAACCAACAGGGTGTAAAGTGTACCCTTTGAACTTAGACAAACAAAAGGAGCTCAATGCATTCCTTGAAGAACATGATGCATACAACCCTCTAAGTCTTCCATGGCCTTGCCCTTGTTTGTTAAGAAAAAAGACAGGAGGTTAAGACCTGTGCAGGATTATCAAAAACTCAATGACATGATCATTAAAAATCAATATCCTCTCCCCTTAATTCAAGAATTGGTGAATAAGCTTAAAGGCGCCAAATACTTCACCAAGCTTGATGTACAATGGGGGTATAACAATGTGTGAATTAAAGAAGGGGACAAGTGGAAGGCAGCATTCCTAACCAACCAAGGACTGTTTGAACCATTTGTAAAGTTCTTTGGACTCACAAACTCACCCACCACATGATAAATAAACTTTTATGATACTGGAAAGGTCCTTGTATATATCGATGACATTCTCATCTTCACCAACAATCTTGACGAACACCACAAACTTATTTGCCAAGTTCTATCCATCTTAAGTGCCAACAAAAACCTGAAAAATGTGAATTCGAAAAACAACAGATAGAGTTTTTAGGACTAATCATATCAGAAGGAATGGATCCCATCAAAGTCAGTGGCATTTGAAAATGGCCAGTACCCAACAACAAGAAAGAGCTACAACAATTCTTAGGGTTCTGCAATTTCTACAGGAGGTTTGTAAAAAACTACAGCAAGATTGCAAAACCCATGACAATTAACTGGAAACAATGCATGGAAATGGGAAGCAGAACAACAAACAGCCTTTGACACACTAAAAGAGACAATAACAACAGCCCCTTGCCTGAAGATGAAGGACAATTTAGAGTAGAAGCAGACACATCAGAAGGAGCAGTTGGTGTGGTAATTTCACAACAAATAGAGCACAAGTGGCTTTTCATTCAAAGAGATGCTTGCCATCATGGAAACACTAGCAAAATGGAGACACTTATTATTAGGAGCCAGACAAACCTTTGAAATCTGGACAGATCATCAGAACCTATAGTATTTCTGACAACCTCAGAAGCTTAATCAGCAACAGGCACACTGGGTCACAGAATTGGCAGACCATGACTAAACCCTACCATCACAAACCAGGTAAACAAAATCAATGGGCAGACCTATTATCCAGAAGACCAGACCATGACATGGGACAAAAAGACAATGAGAATGTCATCATGCTAGCGCCCATGAACTTTAGGGTGCTAGAAGTAGTCGTAGTCCATGACCCACTGGGAATACCTACCAGAGCTCAAGGATCCATTACAAAAACTGGACCCCTCAGCCAAACAAGCTCTGGAAGGCAGACAAAAAATGGAAAGAATCTGATGGACCAATTTTCTACAATAATATCAAGAAACCATAAACTATGTGAATGGATCATTTGAGACCACTTAGCTGGACATCCTGGGAGATACAAAACTCAGGAACTTATCCATTGGTGGCCTCAAATGCAAAAATGATCCATTGCTACATCAATGGATGTATCAAGTGTCAAGGAAGATAAGATTGATCGACAACCACTATATGCCCCTCTCAACCCTCATGACATACCCAAACAACCATGGTGAAAAGTCACAGCAGACATGATCAGACCACTCCCCAAATCCAACAGGTTCAACACAATTGAAGTGTTTATGGACATGTATAGCCATTGCATGCATGTCAAACCAATGCACATGGAACTTCACTAATCTTGTATGAGACAGAGTGATCCAATACCATGGCCTTCCAGAGATCTTGATATCAGATCAAGGGCCCCAAACAGTAGCCAAAGCATGGGACCAAATATGCAAACAACTTGGTATCAAATGACATCTATCTACAGGTTGCCACCCAGACACAGATGGTCAGATGGGGGGGGAAATGTTATGATTTCCCTCACTTTGAGGCCCAAACAAGTGTTATCTAAGCACCCCAGTTCATTTTACTTTCATATTAGTCAACCAGATAACCACTTCATATTTAAGCTAGTAGCTATTCACTGTTTTGGTATTATAAGATCTACCAAGTCTGTGAGTGGCCTCATTTCGCTCATTGCCTTGCAGCTATGTTGTGCCAGATGCTTTCTCAACCCCATTGACATTGACAGCAAAAGTGTCCATTGTGATTGAGGGGTTGTTGTGGACAAGGGGTCAGAGCATATTATATGCAGAGTTTGAAAAATGACAGATAGACACTCAGGAGGCTGTCAAAGAAGTTCACATGCACCCAGTTCAAATCTACTGCAAAAAATCAAAATCAGGGCAGTGTAACTAGCTCACTACTAAAGGTAGCAGGAATAGATAACAAACTGAATTTGAACTTGGGCACATCTATCAGACTGTATTCTGAGTATCAGGAGAAAATGGAACCCTATCCTTCACAGACTGTCTGAGGTTTCCACCAGTGGATATCAATTGAGATTGCAGTGATACACTTTCTTGTGCAGATGCAAATTGCAAGGTTGACAGTGCCCTTGCCTGTTGCTGACTGACATGAGCTGCAGGATTATTTTCTGAGCAAGCTATGAAGGTGGTAGCAGCAAAGACAGACTGCTGCTTTTCCAGAATCAGAACAATAAAGGAGGGGTACATTCCCTGCAGTCAAGTGAAATTAGCCTTTGAACTTGAAGTGGATGTGGCAGGGACAACATACTGCAATGAAGGGCATAAGTGGTCTTATAGCTGCTGCACAAAGAGATATGGGGTCCATAAGCATATAACCTATTATGTCTACTTTGGGATCAAGCACAAGCTCATAAACAGCACATAAAACCTGCAGAAGGTGATGTTAGAGGCATGTATATCTAAAAAATGAATAACACCTGAAAAGTACAGAATATAGCCCCACTCTTGGCAAGGAATGTCAACACTCGATTAACAAGTGATTTCTTTGTGGCAGACTTAGAGAATGCAAGTCTCAGGCTGTTATGGAATTGCCTGCATGATGTGAATGTAGTACAACAAGAAAGTTTGAAATTATCATACCATGCTTTGACTGCAATACACAAAGTAGCCATGAGATTGACCACCATTGAAACAAGGATATGGACTGCATCAACACCGAATACACTGCCACTTAGGGTGCCTCCACCATGAATTTCAACAGTACTAAGATTAACTAGGTCATACAAGCCAACCCCTGAAACTAGTGAGTGAATGCATAAAAGCTCTTTTCAGTGCATACCTATATCTCCCAAAAATAGGAAATAAAGACCACCTTTGATCCAGTATGAATGTGGCCACAGAGCAGTTGCATGCCAAAGGGTAATGCTATTACCAATGATGAACTGTAGCTGATTCAGATTTCAAGGATTCAGGAGAAAACTCTCACATTCATAACATGGACAAGAGTTCCACATATTACATATGGAATTGCAGCACCATTTGCTGCCAGAAGACGGTCCTCAAGGGATGGTGTATTATCAGTGATGGTATCTCCTGCCCAGTGAAATTGTATCAAAATTTGACTGATACATGAAATGAACAGTCCAGTGTTCATGAGAAACATGAAAACTATCAAGGCAAGGTGGGACCTTCTGGATCTTGCAGGCCTTTCCTTATGTAGGCTGACATGAATGGTCAAAAGCATGTTGTCCCTAAGGACTCAGTGCTAACCTTAAGACATGAAATGAAGCATAAGATAAGCAGATGGAAATGCCTAATGAAATGTGCTCAAGTGAGTAGTACCAGGTTGAATTGAACCTACCATAGCATAGTCCAACAGAAAGACTATAAATAATGTAATAGTATGCCATACTTCCGATTGCATTGGCTACTAGGTTCTTGTCCTGAGATGCCATGGTAGTATGGGGTGAGCACATGTCATCCAACAGGCCGTTATTATATATGACTTCCACTTTGTCGGGAATATCAAACATGAGCTTCGGAACCAATTCGGAACTGTCAGAACTCATGATCATCATTCCTCCTAGATTTCGCAACCACCCGAAATTGCAACCTTGTCACCATAGGACGGTCTGTAGCCACTGCTCACATTGAAAGCTCGAGTTGAGTGACATAAGCAAACTTGCAATTCAAATTGTAAAAAGGACAAAATGTTTCCAGCTGTACTGAAAATTTCCTGATACCTGATTGCCGGTCAATGCCGGAAGTTTCGAATCGGATCACACATCACACCCGCACAGTTGACAACCCGCTCCGAGCCTCCAAAACCAATTACCACATGCTTACATAGCCTTCTTCGCAGTATGGATCGATCCGCAGGAGGGACAGTCAATCAGTCATACTCGGGAGAAGGGAAGCACACTGTAAGCTCCCGACACTGTAACTGAAGCTTCTGACACTGTAAGCTTTCGAAATCAGTCGGAGACGTTCGCAGTTGCCTTCATGCCATCTGTTGTTTGGCTAGGGAACTATATAAAAAATAGTGGCAAATACAGTACCGAAGTTTTTCTACCCATTTTTTGTGTTAAGCTTTTTCCTGCCTTATTCAGAAGTTCTCCGTCTCCTCCATTCCCAGGCCAACGATAGTTAGTCCTCAGGAAGAGGGCTGAGCAGAACGGGGGCTAAAGTCCGGTGCACACTCTTGGCTGAGGCACGAAGCATGATAGTCGGCTCAGTGATAACCTTGTACTGAACACATTGCCCGCCTCATGTTACGACGAGCGCGGGTTAAAAAATAACGCAACTGCAGAGTTTTCGAGCCATACAGACCAACACAGAACCAAATCCCTTACCCTATCTGACCCGGCCCCGGCTGTTTTCGTACCTTATTTCCCTTCTCTCCCGCGTATGACTGATCAACTCTACCTCGGTGTCTGGTTGTATACGCGAGGGCGGGCTGAACGCGAGGAACCAAATTGGTGAAGATCACATCATCGTCTCGTCTTCTGAAGTCGACGCCTCCTTGTTCACACCTGGCATCAACCCCTATTTGCAAACCATGCTGACTACCCTGGCCTCTTTCTCCAGCTTTGCCTACTCACTTGTGGATGGATTCAGAAAAGACGTGTAGAGTGCGTTTGTAGAGTTTGAATTGGGTTGCTTCCACTGTGCGATAGAGTTAGTAAGGGAGAAAGGAAGGGATGAGCGTGTTGGGTACGAACCCTCAAACCCAACTGAGATAAACCTCTTCGAATTCGTCAGGTGTCATACCAGCGATCTGAGTCATTTCTTCCTTCGTCACACCGAGCTCCCCATCGGAGGGAGAAGGAGGCTTAGGCTTAAGACACTCCAACTCACGCAACACCCTCTCCAACGCAGATTCCAACTGCCCAGAATCCATCCCCACATTCTCATCCGCCCCAACCCACCTACCCGAAACCTCTCTAAGACGGATCTTCTCTTTGGGATGTTTAAGAGGAACACCAAGATGTCTAGCCAAAATCCTCGCCGAAACAAGCGTCTCAACAACGCGGAGGTTGTAGTTTGTTTTAGCGCTGACGGCTTTATCCGATACCACCAATGAGTTGGCAATAATCAAGACGTATTTGGGAGGAAGGGGAACGGGGGATGTGGATAAGGATGGGAAGAAAGTCGTGTATAGGGCTGAAGAAGAGAAGTTATGGTTACCTTCCCATTGACGGCTAGAAAAGCTAGGGTACTTGTGACGACCATTGCAGCGCTTGAGCTAAGTCCGGAACCAGCTGGGACAGTACCCGTCACGAGTAAATCAACGGGAACAGGACCAGTAGATGATCCGGGAGGAAAGTAGTGATTCAATACACCCTAGTAGTCCAGTCAATCCAGCGTAGCGTAGATACCGGAACGCAAGCAAACGCACAAAGTAACCAGCCTTGACATTACTTTCCCATCTTCATTCCCTGGTATTGATATCCATATGCCATTCCTCAATGACTACACTCGGTCTACGCACAGGAACAAAAGCCTCTTTGGGATATTTAGAGTGTAGGTAATCAGCAACCACACTTCTGTGAGGCTCGTTCTCAGTTTCGAACGGTTGGGGAGCACAAGCAATGAGGATATCCTGTTCAACAGCGGCCGGTAAAACACCGAATAGACAGTAATCGATGTGTTCCCCGATTATGTTCACTCGACCGGGCGCACGAGTATCTATTCCGGTTTACGGCCGAATCGGTGAAGGAATTCGGCGGAGAGGTTGGACCAGTGTTCGGCGTGGTTCAGAGAAGTGCCGAGGGAGTCGTATAGATTGTCTACTATACATAGCGCTATGATGCGGCAGCTGCAAGGAGGTAGTGCAACCACTGATTGCCTTTCTCCGAGTCTGAGTACCATGCTGGAGGACGCTGTATGGTGCATATAAACTCGGTATCGTCGATATCCTCGTCCATGGGAGACAGCAGCATCTCGGCGCAGTTTGACGTGTTTGCGCACCTCGCAGCCCATGACTGAAAGCCTTCATACACATTGCCGTCTTCATCAGGGTGGAAATATCGCTTGAGGAGTCGTCATCTTCGGGTTCATCCGCGCTACCGGGCAGGCTGTCGACATGCCTGTGTGGATATGCACGCGGGGTGGAAAGGAAAGAGGCAACAGCCCATTCATGCCAGGCATCGATAAGAGTGAGCAGCGTCTCTGCCCACGGTAATTCGTCGACAGGGTCGCATCCAATGACACCGTTTGATGCATGCTCGCAAAGGTACCATGGGTTTGTAGTCGAAGTGAATATCGGAAATTGTCCAGGTCGAACGGTAAAAGGTGTAGGTTTACATCCAGGTGATGCAATTACAAGTGGAGGGAGTTCGTCGATAGGAACGAACATATACTGATGCTCGCGAGCGGGAAATTCCTGAAAAAGCTCGGCAAATAGCACGAGTAGCAGGAACAATCCTACCTCATCATAACGTTTACGCTGGTCAACTGGGCAAGCAAGGTTATACTGCTGCATCTGAAGCATCGCAGTGAGAGTATCCTCTGTTGGTACCAGAGCGCAGCGTGAAAAGATTCTGGTAATTGAGGGCCGGACTATATCTATAGAAATTTAGGGCAAAGGTTACACATACGTTTGAGGGTATTCAGAGAGGAGTTTTCATCGAATTCTCTGTGACGAAGCCCCCAGCAATGCTCGAGACGTCGACGCTGGCAGAACATTTAGCTCAAGGCCACGCGCAAACATTAGCCATACCCTTCCCGCATTGGTTAACATGAGTTTCCTTGTATAAAGGGGATCTTGCAAATCATCAGTTGCAGTGGCAAGCCCAAGGGGGTGTCACAAAAAAAGTTTCGGATATACCGTTACATTCTCATTTAAGAGCCCCAAGGTTGGACCGACCGACCGACACGTGACCTTCCCACGCCTAAAAAGGAAATTGTGCCTGATCCATACCAGCGACAAGGATTGTACATCCACACTAGGGCTCAGTGTAAAAGTATTGGCTGAGTTAATAACAAGTTATTAACTATTTTCTAACTAACAGCAAGAAACTGTTAAAAACAAGTGAGAAAAGACTTTCTAACTAGTTAGAAACTCAAGAGTAGTTCTAGATCACTTCTAGATGCATTTTCAGCTGGAGTGGAGTTACTCCGGTGTTAGTTAAGCTGAGTCTTTCCAAATTTCAGACAGGTACAGATTGAAAGTGCTATTTAATGTATGTGTTCAAATGACAGTCTTGCTAGCTGATGCCTAAAGTTGAGTCAACAAACCCCCATTTGGTTCTGAATCTCAGCCAATGGTTCTAGAGTGATCTACCTATTAGTATTTTCTATCTGAATCATACAGACTTTCTAACAGCTTGAGACACTTTCTAACAGGCCCCCTAAACCCCTTGAGTGAAATACTGTTATTAACACAGTTAATAACAGGTTAAAAAGTCGGAGTTAGAAAGTCCAGACTTTTACATGGAGCCCTAATCCACACAGTCCAATATTATGGGCCAATTAACATAGAGATATATTAGAAGCATTATATAGTACTACTTCAGGTCTCTTTCTTGTCCCATTTGTGCTACATTGTGCACTATTCTTATGTGATCCCATGGCTCCAAGTATGGCAGTCTGGGCTTGGTCTGGGCATGTCACCATCCCATTTGTGTTCAGCTGAATCTAGAGAGTTTCTCAGGCTTGTGGACTCATATAATGACCCAAATAGTACTTACATTGACCATATAGGCTCAATATGGCTATTCAAGACCGGAAAAATGTGACCTCCCAAAAATTTTTAAGGGCCCGATCGACCGACCGACCGACCATCCCTATATCCGGAATTTTACACGTGACACCCCCTTGGGCAAGCCATTCAAATTGTATAGTGACATAATAGTGGTGTGCATAACAGTTACGATCATGTGACAAATGACAAAATCGGCTACATTTTTGACACGAACCATATTCCCAAGGGGCATCCGGACCGGAAATCCTGAACCGGACGTAGGTAGGTAGGTCCACCAGGTAGGTCCTTAAAATTTTTGTCCACATACCTTAATTTTCAGCTTCCTGGTCCTCCAATGAGCTACTTTAGCATCACTGAGTAGTCAGAAACATGCTATAAGATGATTCCATTGCTCTACCTATAGTCTGCAACAATCTGAGCCAACCCAAACAGATTAAGTAATCAAACACCAAGTGAGCAAGGCAGTCACTCAGGAAGCTTGAAAATGCATTCTTGAATACTAATTAATGCTTTTTTATCCTATTAAGGTGAATGTAGCAACAGGAATGATGTCAAGCCTCAGGCCTCAGCAAGCAGCAGGTGAGCCATGACAGAGCTGTGACAGAGCCTAATTAGGCAATACACATGACCTTAAGGTAGGTAGGTCCCCACTCTAGGTCCTTAAAAACTTAATCAACGTGAGGTCCTTTATTTCTTTTCTGGAGGCCCCTTGCATATTCCATTCAGTGTTCGCCCTTCTTTTGCCATTATCTGCCTACTAACGCGATACCATAGTGCTCTGTTTGGCCAGGCTTCTTCACCCAAGGCCAAACTTGGCCTCAACAAGGCAAAATCCCGTACAGTCGAACCCTTGCCCAAAATCGACGCTTGTAACTTACTCTCACGTGTCAGAACTTGACCAGACTAGTATTGGGTATGTAGTTGTAAATGAGTGAAAGTAGTTAAGTTCTGATTACCTAAATAGACGCCTTTTATATAGGGTGGCAACAGTATGTACAAAATAAGATAGTATAAGGTCGGGCCGTTACACCCTCCCCCTCTAGAATGAGTATACAACGAGATTCTACACGCAAAGGTAGTGTAGTAACAAGAGGTCAAATACATCATTATAAGACGTTTGTAGGTTTAAGACGGCACGGCGCCTTCGGATGGTTCATCCCCAAGCATCGGATCATTCGCAAATGGCAACGGGTCTTCGATGACGCTGTCGACACCAGGCACCCCCAACGACAGGTCTTCAGGTACAGCGGGAGGATCAACTTCCATACCAGTATAAGATGAGACGACAGGTGTACTAGTCACTGGTACATTATCGACTGCAACTGGTAGAGGGTTTGAATCAGATGTTATACTGATACCCGTTGGAATGTTGGAAGCACTAGTCACTGGTGCTTCATTGTTCAATACCAACATCGTATCACCCTCCACTGCACTCTCCATTTGGATGTCTTGTTCGATGGACGTGTTAACGGATGAAGAGGTAGGTTGGGCGCTACTGGGTGGAATATCGAATGGCCTCTCGTCTGAAGACTCGTAGGCCGCTGGTGTGATATTACCAATCCCATGAGGGTGTTGTGGGTACCACAACTGAGATCCTGGCAGGGGTGGTGGTAGTCGAAGCAGAGGACAATAAGTCCTCGATAATATCCCCTGATAATCGATATTGTCATGAGGGAAGTCCTGCACCATTCGAATGAGCCATCTACGCCAGTACAATTGGGTGTCGTCTGCTTGGGGTTCTGATAATCCAACATCAGACAGGAACCTGGCCATCTCCACAGTAGTTAGGTTGGAGAGTGCACCGTCAAACGACCTTGGGGTCCAATTTTTACGAGGTACCATTGAATACCTCACCTGGAGAGATGATAGTTCCCTCAGTGTTGCCAATAACTCAGCTAGGATCAGCTGAAATCTGGTTCTAGCAGCATGGAGAGACGGGAATCCTAAAGAATCCCTCAGCCGAAGATTGAGGTAAATTCTCAATGAGTGCAGGTCTGTTATTGACACGGATCCATTTTCAAACCTGATTGCTCGGTGTTGCTGATAGAATTGATCGAAGTTCTCTCTATTATGAAGAATAGAGCTGGCGATGAAGTGATTGGTGTCACTATTCATTCACATGTGCATTGGCTCCGATTGTTCCCAAGGGATCAGATTGAACCCTGGTGGGTGAGGCCTTTGTACCTCACCAGCCCTTGGCTGTTCAGCATTGGTATGATGTTGAGAACGTTTTGGTCCTCTTGCTGATTTCCCTTGTCATAATTGATGTTGATGAGCATCATCTCGTCTCCACTGAGGGATGCTCACCATGTGGTTGAATACACTCATGACGTACTTGATTGCACATGGTGTAGAGCGTCCATCCCGTCGTAGTCAGTTGTACTCCACAATGCACCTGTTGAGTGCAGATTGGGCGTTTATGTTCCCATTATCAGCTTGAACAAAATATAGGTCCGCTTCCTCTTGGTTTCGAGGAAGCGCACTCGTTACTTGGGATGTAATCTGGTCAGAGATACCGGATATACTTGGTTCGGTGGATGACGAACTGATGCTGCCCGTTCTGGACCGTTTCACAGTCCTGGGAACCTCTTCAGGGGAGGTTTGCTTGATGGGGAACATATTGGGCATATCATCGTTGTCGTCATCGTCATCTGCATTGTCAACTTCTGCTTGTCTGAAGTCTTCCCAACTGTTGTACTTGACCTCTTCTCTGTTTTGTTTTCTCCGCTTGTTTTCCGCAATGAATCACCTCCTTTGCTCCTTCAGTTGTTTGTTGTGCTCATTTTCCTTCCTACGAGCTGCTTTTAGTTCCTCCCAGCTTACGGAATTTACCTGTACTGTGTGACTGGGTACAGATGATGGAGGGAGCATAGACCCACTCTGGGAGGTAGTAGGTGCCGGGTTGGTGGCGGTAGGAGGTGTAGGCGTACTGAGTGTGCTAGAGGTTGGGACATGTATTATAGCTCCCATCCCATCGAATGGAGATGGTTTCTTGGGTTGAGACAGATTTGTCGAGTTTTGAGCCAGCATGTTGGTGCGTAGTAGAGATGGTGCACTACTAGGTACACTAGGGATTGTAGGTGTGAATGAAAAGGAAGGTACGGTGGGATTTGGAGGAAATAAGCCTTGAGAGCTCGGGTGAGAGCTCAGTGGTATGGCTGCCTGTTGTCTCGGTGTTTCTTGTCTTGATGGTCAGTTTCTTCTTTCGTCTTCGAGTTCCTGGCGTAGTCAGCGGGCTTCTCTGGATGCGCTATCAGCTTTGTGCATTGTCTCGTCCCGTTCCCTCCACACTTGGTCGAGTTTGAGTTGGTATTCCTCAACTTGTGCAGTTGCCACAGCGAGTTGACTGTAGAGCTCACCTATTTGGTTGAGCTCTTGCGCTGATTGGGAAGGGGTTGCACGAACGGGTCCTCTTCGTATGGAGGACCCAGTGGCTGTCATTATTGTGTGAGGCAGAGAAGAGGTGTTGTGTGGTGGTGAAGATAGGCCATATGGCGGTACTGTGGCCTGTAACTGCTGTTGTTCTCGAAGATGTTGCCCAAACCCTCCCCCTCTAGATGAAGTATTTGTCTCAGAGTGACTTGGATAGTCCACTTCCATTGTGGAGTGTGGACAGTAAGATTCCATCGACGAGTGTGGTCAATATGGTTGTCATTGGGAGCAGTTGTTGCGTTCGCGTTGGTAAGACATCAGGCAGTCAATGGGGACAGAATATAGGAAAGGTAAGGAGATTTGGACCACTCATAGGTAGTGGTCGGATGTAAGGGTCTGTTTGCCCTTGTTTCAGAGCAATGGGCGTGATGATGGGGCACGTGATTGATTGAAACTCAGACACCAAGGTCATCGTCAGTTGTGATGACCGGGTGTAGTCAATGCCGTCTTTCCCGTTTCTGAGGCTTGGGTAATTCATCTGGTTGCCCCACCCCATGCAGAGCAAGATAATCGTCCAGTGCAGTGCACTCGTTAACAGTGCGTAGGGACTCCCAACTGTCGGTTCTATCTATCCACTTAACGTGGAATTGCAATTTCGTTCCATTCCAACAGTGACCATCGATGGATTCGACTCCTATTTCTTCATCTGGCTCACCGAAGTCATACGGCTCAATGGAATCACGTCCTGGGAACGACTTTTCGTCATTCGGATTATATGGGCGCAGTTGACTGATGTGGAATATGGGGTGTATCCTTTGGTGTTGTAGGTCTTCTGGCAGGTCCAATCGATAGTTGGACGAGGCTGGCTTCACCTCTAGGACTAAATATGGTCCTATGAACTTCGGTAGGAATTTGCCTGCTCTACCTTTCAGGAGAGCGAGATCCTTCATTGCTAGATACACCTTGGAACCAGTCTTAATCTCTGGTTCGGCCTTGCAGTGTTTATCTGCTTTGACCTTTTAGAATACGTGAGCAGCGATGATAGCGTCATATGCGTCATTCAAGTTCTGCTCTGCCATTTCGACGAATTCCCTGATTCCTTTGTGTACGGAACCTTCCCACTGAATCCTTGGCATGATAGTGGGGAATGTGGTGGAGTTGATTTTGAATGGGGCCATTCTAGTTGTTTCATTGACACTGGAGTTGATGGCAAACTCTACCATTGGGGTCTTGTCCACCCAATCTGTTTGGTCTGCTGAAATAGCAGAATGGAATATCTGTCCTACCAAACATATCATTCATTCAGTTGCTCCATCTGTTTGTGGATGGAATGCAGTTGACATTAGGAGCTTTGCTCCTAGTATGCAGTGTACTTCTTGCCACCACTTGGATGTGAATTTTGAATCTCTGTCAGATACAAGGGATTCTGGTAATCCGTGAGGGCGGACTACCTCTCAGACGTACAAGTGAGACAACTCGGTAGCCGTTGTTGTAGTACGTATTGGCACCAAGTGTACCATGCTGGAGAATCGACATATTACAACCCACAAGTAGTTGTATCCTTTCGATTCGGGAAATGGACCAACAAAGTCCATCCCTATGGATTCCCAAGGCCTAGTGGGTACTGGTAGTGAATGCAACAGGCCATATGGCTTGTGGTATGGAGCCTTCAAATGTTGACAGTTCTCGCATGTATCGCAGAACTTATGAGCGTTGAAGGACATTCGAGGCCACCAGAACCATTGACGTACATAGTCGATTGTGCGTTGAGATCCGAAATGTCTCACTACTTCGTGGGCTTGTTCCAGGATGGCTCCCTGTATCATCTTTTCCCCTAGCTTACTGCAGGGAACACAGAGAACTTGTTCTCCAATGCGATTATGCACCCAAAGTAGCTTGTCCTTCACCTTGAAGGCTTTGTAGGATTCTGGGTCGTCCAGAATCTTTGAGTAGAGAGGATCCTGTTCATATCCTTCTCGTACAGCTTTGAGGAGTTCGGAATGGTTATCAAAGACCAGTTTACGAAGGTCTTGATTCCGAGCTCTAGACTCCATTACTGTGGGGTCATTACTTGGATCATCGATAACAATATTGTCGTCTGTGGTGTCTATACGCATTCCCACTGCGATGCATGCAGCTTCGAGGTCTCGGGCCTCGCGTTTGTCAAGGAGGCGAGTGCTCCTTCGTTGTTCAAGAGTATCCACTACCTTCAGTGTGTGGATTTCTATGGTGTGCCTAAGAACCTCTTCCCTCCATACTGGTGGGATGTCGTCAAAGTCCTTGTCAAGACGAATGTCTGCAGAAACATAATCACTTGGCAAATGAGTGTCATACCAGGTGTCATTCTGGTAATACCTTGAGAGTGCATCCGCTACCTTATTGCACGGACCCTCTACATAGGTGATATTCCATTGGAAACGGTCCAGGTACTCTGCCCAGCGAGTTTGTCTCCCTGACAATGTCGGTTGTTGTCAGAAAAACTCGAGGGTTTTGTGGTCCGTTACCACGTTGATTCGGTATCCTAAGAGTTTGTCCTCCCAACGTAGGAGGGCCTCTAGGATTGCCAGTGTCTCTTGTTCGTATACTCAGTAGTTCCTCTGGGCAGAGGTAAACTTCTGAGACATGAATCCGGCAGGTCTGCAGGTCTCCCAAGTAGGACCTTGGCCGTACATTGCTCCAACACCTGTGATAGAGGCATCACAGATAACCCAGATTGGTTCCTTTGATGAAGGATCTATGGGTTTGAGCACTGGTGTCTTCCAACACAGCTGTTTGATTGAGTCAAACACTTGCTGGTGGATTGGTCTCCACTGGAAAGGAGCGCTTGTCATTCCAGTGAGAGTACCTGTGTACATGGCGACTTCTGGGAGGAAATGGGCTATATACTGGATGAGCCCTACAAATTGCTGGACGTCATTATAGTCCCGCGGCTCCCTCCAGTCCAAGATGCGGTCGATCTTGTTGGAGGTGACGTGTATCCCATTGTTGTCAATGTCGTGTCCCAAACAGTCAAGGTGTTCTGCATATGTTGCGTTTGAGGGAGAATCCATTCTCCTCGAGAATCTTAAGCACGATCTCGATGTGCTTTTCGTGTTCCTCGATCGTGTTGGAGAATATGAAGATGTTGTCCAGATATACATGGACATATTTTCCGACTTGGCTTTGGAAAATGTGGATCATTAGCCGTTGGAACGAGTTGACTGCATTGCAGTCTGCTTGCTGCATTACCTGACTGTAGAAGGTTCCATAAATGGTGGAAAAGGCAGTCTTCTTGACATCAGGTTCAGCTACGCGTACTTGTTCGTACGCATTTGACAGGTTGATCTTAGACCTGTACTTTGCTCTAGTGACATCCTGTCATATATTGTCTTGATCTGGTAGCGGCATCACGTCTTTATGCGTGTTCGCATTCCGCTGTCATAGATCAATGACAGTGCGCAGAGTTTTGTCCTTCTTTGGGATACAGAGCATGGGGGCAGCTTGTGTTGCTGGTGCAGGATACCACCAGCCTGCTGCGACATACTTGTCGATCTTGTCCCGAAATTGTTCCTTGAGATAATCAGGACAGCGAGGCATATAGTATGCATAACACTTGTCCTCCTCAATGAGTGGGATTTGATGTTCCACTTCTCTCTTGGGTGGAAGTACCGGCTCGGGTTCTTCAAAGAGGTGTTCATACCTCTGGAACCATTGGTCTCATAGCTTGGGGATATCCTTATCCGTTAACCCAGTATGATCTATCTGGGTATTGTTTATTTGCGGTTCCTTTTGTAAAGGTTCGACACAAATGTTGTTGCGAGAAGTATCAGTAGACTTCTCCTTGAGCTGGGAATGGACATGTCGACGTGCTATGCTTTCCCAGTAGGGTTTCAGCATGTTGATCATGTCTTGGATTTCTTCCTGCCACCTGATGCTGTAGGATCTATGCATAGATTACTGACAACTCATCGTAGCTCTTTTGCATAGATTTGCGATAACTTTGGCAGGGCTATCGTACCAGCCAAAATGCCGACCTGGCAGGCCTCCGGCATCAAGGCAAAAACACGGCAGGCATGGCAAATCTATTTTTAATATAATGCATTAATATAATGCATTAAAAAAACACTAATAATACATTTGAGATTGAGTGGGTGTTTTTGGCAGATAATAGTAGATACTAA
>QLOY01000422.1:0-11012 GCA_003313965.1 Megacollybia marginata | reverse complement strand
GAACATATTCATCTGTATGAAACGAGGACATTGTTTCTGGACTTGCGCGTCTAGGTCTCTAACACACAACGCATTCAGCACCAAGGGGAGGAGACTGGGACTGGGACTAACAACAACACACATCCCATCCAACATCCCATACGCTCCAACCAACTCATGCGTAAGGCGTATCCGATGTGGTTTCATAGGATGACCAAGACCATAGGTATACAACCCCACATCGTCTATAAAGCTAATTTAAAACTTCTTTTCATATTAGTGTACCCACCCAATCAATACTCACTGTCGTAGAAATACGACACTCGTTTTTTAGATGGCAATGACAATGGCATCAAGAGAAGGGAAGGGATATCTATCACGTGGTGGAGCTTTTTTTATTTTATTTTTTCTTTTGAATTGGACAACTAGGGCTACAGCAATGTACAAAGCAAGGTGATACACGATGAATCAAGGTGGGTACTCGGTGAGAGTCGTGAGACCCTAGGTCTCCTCTTCCCCCTCTTCCCCCTCTTCTCCCTCCTCCCGACTCTGGGCAAAAACGGAAGGACGATAATGTCCGCCTTGACCATAGATATGTCCTGAATACGACACGAGAGGGTACTTTGGATTTTGTCCTCCCCCTTGTCCCTGCTGTGTTGGCGATGCAGGTGGGGGTTGGATGATTCTAGGATGTGGAGGATCCATCTCGACGTCGACATCGACATCGACATCGCCTTCTGCATCTGGATCGTCGTCCCCATCTGCATCTGTATCTCCGAGTGTTGACCCGTCTGCGTCGTTATCGTTGGGTGTTGGTTGACAAGGAGGAGGGGGGGGAGTCGCAATAGGTGGAGAAGAAGGTGGTTTTGCTTCGGGCTGCTGCTGCTGCTGCTCCTTCTCTCCCTTCTCCTCTTTCTCCGCACCCTCTCCCTCTTCTTCCTCCCCCTCCTCCCCCTCCTCCCTCACACTCTTCCTCACAGCCTTCGGCGGCTCAATCATCCTAGCCCTAGACACCCTCCTCCTCGTCGCCGTCGCCGTCGTAGTCGTCATCGTCATATTCTCAATCATCCTCCTCTCCCTCGGCGGTCCCCTCATCCTAACAGGTCTCCCACTCGGAGACTCTTTCAATCCTGATGACAAACGTGGTTTTCCCGGTGGTGGAGGAGGAGGAGCAGGTGAATGAGAGGCAGCTTCGTCAGCTAAAAGATCTAATGCGCTTCGGACTCTTCCTACAGAAGAAGAAGAAGCAGCAGCAGGATCAATCCTGGGTCTCTTCAAACTCTGACTCTGACTCTGCTGCGCATCGTCATCCCCCGACCGTCTTCGTGAGCGTGTGGTAGGAGCGGAAGAAGGGCCGTTTTCAATCTTCCTTGCGGCGTCTAACAAGGAATCCAATGGATTCTTCGAAGTGGTGGTGGATTCAGATCCATTCGAGACTGAGGCGGGGGGTGGTTTCTTGGTTTGGGATTGTGCCGTTTGCTTTCCCTTGCCTCGCAATCTTGGTTTTTGGACAAGCGGTGGAAGTGGTGATAGTGGTTTTACCGGTGGTTGTGGCTGTGGCTGGGGTTGTGATTCCTGCTGTGGCTGTGGTGGTGGTTGCGGTGGCTGTGGCTGTGGTTGCGTTGGCGGCTGCTGCTGCTGCTGCTGTGGCTGTGGTTGTGGCTGCTGCTGAGGAAGCTGAGGCTTCGTCAAAGATCCCTGACGTCCTCCTCCCACCGCCGCCGCCGTCGTGGTCGTCGTGGTCGTGGTCGGATACGGAATAACCACAGCACCTCCACCCGGCCCCGTATTCTGAATATACATATACGGAATGGGAGATAACCCCGTTGATGTATTCCCCGATGCAGCGGGATGATACCCCATCGGGACAGTAAATGCATGGGTTGTCGGTGCTGAAGGTCCTCCACCATTAGGAGACTTGGGTTTCTCCTGCTGTTGTTGTTGCTGCTGTGTTCGATAATGCGAACCAGCACCCTCCCTCTGAATACCCATCAAAACCCCAACTCTCTCCTTCCCAATCCGTCTAGCAGCCAAAAGCAAATGCTCGTTCCTAGCATCAGACGAAATAGGTGATGGTGGTGGCATCCTGGCGTGCATTCGTCGTGTCTGGTTTCTTGTTCGCTTTGGTGAGATGGGCAGAAACGAAGTTGGAGCTGTTGGAATGTTGGCTGTGCGTGTTTGTGGACGGAGGTGTGCGTACGGTCCACTGTTGGTGGGAAGAGTGTAGGGGTTAATCACAGTCGTCTCCTTCTCTTCTTCTGCTTCACCCACTCTGCCCTCCTCCGCTTCCTGCGCACGAAAATGAACAGGGGGAGGAACCTTGATCTCCCTCGGCCTCTCCGACTTTTTCTTCTCCTGTCGTGCCTTATGCATAGCCAAAGCAGACGCACCGGTCATGGGCGGATAGGGAAACGCACTGAGATAGGCAGCTTGAGATGACTTGGGCGCAGGATTCGTAGTAGACGTAGGCTGCATCAACAAAATAGGGCGTAGTTTCGCAAGTTCAGATTCCAAACAAGACAACCGGGATTGTGCATCGTTTAGCTACAAACCTCAAATCAACTATTTGCTCATATCAAAACAAAAACAAAAACACACCTTGTCTCTCAAAAACTTGTTGTCAGATTGAAATGCAGCGCACTGTCGTTCCAGTTGCTAACAAGAGATGTAAGCCCCCTTTTTGAAGAGAGAGAAGAGCAGACCTCAGTCTTGTCCGAATCCCCCAAGGGCAAGACCCGATTCTGACTCTGCTGTTGGGCAATCAACGCCTCCGCCATGCGATCCCACCCATCCCGCTCCACATCAAACCTCGCCCGGTCCTCTTCTGCTTGTTTAATGATCAAATCTCGTTGAATAGTCAATGCTGATATAACCTCGGCTTGAGAAACTATTTGTGGACGGCTGGTTAGTTTCAGAATCTAAACAAGTCAAAGTAAGATGAATTGAGCCAAGTCACGGACAAACAAACCATTCGAGCCAGCTCTTTTTCCCTCTCGCTACTCTCCCCACTGCCAACCAACCCCTCCAAATCCATCGAGCTCATCTCGTCTTCTTGCGCCCATTCACCGTCTGGAGCAGTGGCAACGGCTGATTCAGGTATTTGTGGGGTGGGAGAAGGAGACATGGGGTGGATGAGTTCGAACAGGGAGAGACTGGGTCCATTCTCAGTCATCGTTTCGTGTACCACCCTTTGTGGGGGGTTGTTTGCCACCACTGTTGCCGTGGCACGCGATTGGTCACGTGGGACATTTTGGGTTGCGTGTTGAGGACGAGGTAGGGGAGAGCGTTTGGATATTGGTATGGGTGGTGGTTGAGAGTGTGATGTACGTCTCCAGGTCAACCGCGTCACCGTCAGTGCTTCGACGCACCGGGTAGGTACTTCCATCAATGCGAAGCGTACCTCAACGACAAACATTACAGCGTTCCTTCTCTGCGCAGGGAGCGTCTACTTGTCCGCGGCGGACGTTGACGCAAATCACGACGATCGTCCAAAGACAAATGAGTCACGATCGACGCCCCTAATGAACGTAATCGGGGCCCCTGCATACCACCACGATCCTCCTACCATTGTGTTACAAAACCCGTCCATGTTCTACATTAAGTACACTTGCACTACAATATCCACGCGGCCGAAAGACCACAAAACATAAAACTTTCACACAACAACACAACAACTCTGACAAGAATAATTCGCTTCTTCCTGCGTATCCGAAGGAACACCCTTCGCACCCGCCCCACGATCCGCAAGCAAAAGCCTACTCCCCGTCCGATGTTCCTAAAGAAAGGTCAGCGACCAGACAACCGAAATCAAGGGAAAAAAAACAAACCCTATTATACCTCCGAATATCTCTCACGAGCTCAGTAAATGCCTCATCAACATTGATCCGCTCTTTCGCAGACGTCTCAATAAATTTACATCCGACGTGTCTTGCGAAATCACGTCCCTCTACCCACAAATCAATCAGCAAAGAGAAGACCCCCCCTGAGAGAGAAACAGGCACGCACCATTCTTCCCAACCTGCCTCGCCGATTCCAAATCACACTTGTTCGCAACGATAATAACAGGAAACCATTCCTGATCTTTAACACGGAGAATCTCTTCGTATAGTGATGCTACTTCGTCGAATGAGGTTCGGGAGGTTATGGAGTAGACTAGGAGGAAGCCTTCCCCTGTACGCATGTATTGTGGACGCATTGCTCTATCAAGTATATCATCAACAGTTACCCAAGTGGGAATGAACCGCACCTGAACCCTTCTTGTCCCGCAGTATCAAGCACATCAAGAAGTACAACCTCGTCATCAACATTCCATTGTTTCTGATACGAGTCTGCATAGGATTCGTAAATCAAAGTTTTAGGAAGCCAGAGACAGAAACATACCTTCAATCGTAGCATCCCATTCAGTAGGAAACTCTTTTTGGATGAATTGGATTGTTAGAGCCGATTTTCCTACCGCACCGTCGCCTACCACGACCAGTTTGTATTCCCGGAGAAATAAAGCCTAGGAGAATCGGGCGGTGGATTAGGGCTATTGGAGAATGGGAATAGGAACGTACTCTGGTAGATGGTTGGTGTCTTAGACGATCCATAGCTCAAGCGCTCAAAGGGGGAGTGTGAGAGTTGGGCAAGAGAGAGAGAAGAGAGAAGCGAAAACACGTAGTTGTTCAACCCAACAGCAATGTATACCAAAACCCTCTCTCAACAAGGCTGTTCTAAAGACAGGGCCATGACTCTGAATGATGGGTCGCTCGATCAGACATCCCTGTGTACAGCTTATTTAAGACCGCGGCGGTCGGGCCGCTTGATAGTTATTGCTTCCGAGTGCTTTCACAGGTTCGGATTCGAATGAGTTCTTCAAGGCTGCAAAGTAAAAGTAAGATCCAGATGGTGTATTTGTTCATCATGCGATACCGGGATCGAGTAGCCTCAGTTGCCCTGATTTACATACGGATCAACTGTTTAAAGTATACTCTCAGTCGTAGAGTTGTCGTAGAGCATATCGAACGAGGACTATTCGCGTGTCGACTCCTCCTCCTCCTTCGCGTACCAATCGTCAGACAGAATTCTTGGTAACCGGTGGCATTGGCTTGGGCGACGACACATCGGGATTCGTCTTCTGCCGGCGGGATGGGAGCAGGTACAATGAAACGACCGGTGCAAAAGACCGGTGCAATCAAGACCGCGATGGCGCTGACGATTATAACGACGTCACCGACTGTTTGGTGCCTTGGTCGGTGGGTCGACGGGAACGGACAACACCGGCTCCAGGCGTTGCTCGACGCTCGTTCCCTATATATTATCGCGTCGATGCGGGATGATTTATGGGAAGAAGCTTACGAGTATACTTGGCAGAACAAGTATCAGGCGATGATTAGCTCTAATACCGACGAGCGGAAGTGAATGAGAAGACAAGATGAGAGAAAATAGTACCTCGACGACAACCATGAGGAATGAATGTGAAATGCGTGATAGATGCGTAGCTTCGTTTTGGATCACTTGAAGAGACACAGGTTGCATCAGTGATACCATTATAGCGAGGGTGAACAGCAGATTAGAGCAAGGAAGAAACGTCCGCGCTACAATCAGAAGACGAAAAAAGCATGCAGCCAGGAAGATTCGTCTCTTGGCAGGCATCACTCTGTCGTACCGAATCCAAAATTCACGGTTTGGCAATGTCAAGATGGCTGAGACCACCTAAATCTTCTCTTCAATCGTACCTCCGATTTCCCCGAATTTGTCAAAAGCACGTCCATCAAAGTTGCATCAAACGTCCGCAGTGTCCAAGCGTCAATTCGTGTTTTTCACCGTCCCATTGCCAACGCTTGCAGGCCAACAAAGCATCATACATCAGGTTCTGCAAAGAATACACTTGGAACCGAAACTCTGGGGCTGTAGAGGGGTGCCAGTGGGGGGCTGTATACTAATATCAATCGAAGCGGTGGTTGGACCGGATAATATTGAATTACCGAACAATGTTCGACAGTCTGTCACGTTCACAAAGACCGTTGGAGGCGTGGGTGCCGCTACGCTAAATGCCAGTCAGAGAAGCAGACGTAGACAGACACCGAGGACAGAGTGTAGTATCACATGAGAATCGAGATGGCCTCAAGATGGCCTAAGATGTTGTTCAGATGGCGATGGCTTCACAGTGACTGCCAGAACAGACGGAATCGTCTATTGGAAACATGCGAAATTGACGTGTTCCAATGTGATCACAGTTTGCATTCAACCTTGGGAATGTCTCTTACCGAGGTTATGCTCTGGTGTGGAGGGAGGACTAACGAAGGCGCCCGGCATTTGGCTTTGTTTACAGTACGTACCCAGCAGCTAACTAAAAAAGGTTTGATCTTCCCGCGCCGTGACGGGCCGCGGTGAGCTCCTAGGACCCAAGTTCAACCTAAGTTACGGGGCCCGGGCTCAACTCTTTCGCGTTGACATGACATATCTCAGGTCGTCGTAGGCTGCTGCATATCTGCAATGGCCGATGTAGCGCTGTCACGGTGCCGTTTCCGAGTCCCGACTGGTTCTAGGATCTACCCATTCATTAATATCGTGGATCATACCGAATCCCGATCAATGAAGCGGCTGCTGTTAACATATACTATCCTTCGCTCTGAGGTGCGTTCACTTCTCTGATACAGCGATTCAGTTGTCAACAACTCGATCAACGGAGGACACCATGACTCCCGTTTTTTCCAGCTTTGCTTATGAATCAATTATGAATCTCAATTAAGAGCTTATCAAGTGTACTACGTGTTAACCTAATTAATCATTGCCTAGGTGAGTCACAATCCGATCATTAATCGTCTTGCAGCCTCCCTCCCTAATGATTTACAAACCGCTACTTATAATCAAGGAGGTATCAAAATTATGGTTATGGAATTCAGAGTATTGGTATACGTTTTGCGGTCGGTCTCTCACCAAACTTTCCTCGACATCTCAATATGTGATCTACTTACGGTGATATGCGATTGCAGCCGGTGTTTTCTGAAAATTCTGGGCCTGAGTGATGTAAAGTCGGGTCGTCGTAGGCTGCTGCATATCTGCAATGGCCAATGTGGCGCTGTCACGGTGCCGAGTCCCGACTGGTTCTAGGATCTACCCAGTCATTAATATCGTGGATCATACCGAATCCCGATCAATGAGGCTGCTGCTGTTAACATATACTATCCTTCACTATGAGCCCGCTTTAAAGTGCGTTCACTTCTCTAGGCTGGTACAGCGATTCAGTTGCCAACAACTCGATCGACGGGATTGATGCAGGACACTATGACTCCGCTTTTTCCAGCTTTGCTTATGAATCTTAATTAAGACGCTTAGTGCTTATGATCTTCTGCTTACGGTGATACCCTATGGATTGCAGCCGGTGTTTTCAGAAAATTCTGGGCCTGAATGATCCTCTTCGCGTGTTCCGCCAGTATGGATCTTTGAGGTACGCTCAATAGCTATGAATAGTAGGACTTTCCATTTATGTATCGATCCTTCCATTGGGCTACCACTGTTTCAAGTTTTATCGACTTTAATTTGTCCAAGTTTGTACGCCTTCGGACACCTGAATGTGTTTCCGGTGTTAATTAACTTCAGCTTTGATCCGTGGAGATCTTTCTGCAATGTGTTATTTTGAAGACGGTCGTTCCGCCTGACAATGACACTCGAGTACGTACTTTCACAGTTCTCGATGAGAGTCTAACGCATGGTAAGGCACATACAATGATAACCCCATATGCACATGGCCCTTCATCGCTCAGCGGTCAGGATGTGCCGGACTATCCTCCTTCCTAGCCTACGTACGGAGGAGGAACAGCATCCTCACTCCCTTCCTGTCCCTGTAGCCTATTAACCTCCTCTCTTAATCGACTAACCTCGGCCGCAAGATTTAGAGCCGCTTCAACCGGGACCATCTGCGTCTGCGTCTGCGTAGGCCCTTCTTCGCCTCCGTCCGTGCTCATCATACTGGTAGATGTCGGCTGGATCGTAGGTAGATCCTTTTCCACGAGAGTCCTCGGTGGTGATGTCGCATTCAAGAATGGGAATACTCTGGGTTTCCGCCAGCGGGATCGTAGGCAGAATGCAACGACCAATGCAATCAAGACAGCGCTGACGGATCCGACAACGCTGCCGACTATAACAGCAGTGGGCGTCTTGCTGTGTGAATTGGATGGTGATGTTGGTGATGTTGGTGACGTTGGCGTAGGTGTTGGCGTTGCGGTACTTTCCCCCGATTCATATCTATCAAAATGAGGGGGGCGTCGATCGAGATACTGGACAAAGCTTACGAGTAAACAATATAATCGAGCAAAAGCAGGGAAGTGTTGGAGAGATGATTAGCTCCATTCAGTATAGTAAGATTATGAGAAGCGGAGGGAAGAGACTGTGTAGAGAAGATGAGATTGTTGTATATGAATCCATTACCGTTGATGGGAGTTTGTGAATAGTTTCCCATTTGGACGTTGTCGATCAGAAATGTGAGGTCCGTACTAGTTCTGCTCAGATTACAGAAGTGAGAATGGAGAGACGCACGCTGCACCGGTACCATAGGTGAGGATGTTGTAGACGTAGACAGCAGTTCCTATAAACCAAAATGAAAAAAAGCAAGGAAGACGAACAGTAGGCCTACCAGTAAACGAAACTTGAGCACTGAAAACGATACCATCATTCTGCCAGTCTATTGTCCATCAAACGTCTGCGACAAGGTTTCGAATCATACCGAATCATATGTCCCGTCGTGCCACGTATGATCATAAGCCAATGAGGCATTCGGTTTTGCACTGCACAGAGTACAATTCTGACCAAGATTCCAAGCTGTTGGGGGACTGTATGTTATCGAAGCATTGGTGACTGGATCACCATAAGTATCATCAATTGTCACGTTCACGAGAGCCAGAGCGTATGGGAGATGCCACCAATGGTAGAGAAGTAGACAGACGCCGAGGGTGAAGTGCATGGCGCGAGCCTGAGAGACGGGGACAAGAGCCTAAGAAAGCACAGCCTCAGTGTTGTGATTGATTCGGTGTTGATCCATATGGCTAGTTGATGGCTAGGCCGCCAGCCTTTCGGGTCGGCAGGGTAAAGGGTAATCGCAATTACATTAGAATGCGTCGCGTTTGTATTACATATCCAGGTATTGTCTTCGAGGACTTAAGGAAAGGAAAGAGGGTAGAGATGTACTAACGTCACAAGTCGTGACCGCTACTCGTGACCAGTACTACTTGGCATTCAACGCGTAATCATCGATCGCGACAGTCAACTACGAAGCACTGCGAATCATCTTATATCTACATTCAACATGAGTTGGTACAACATAGATACAACATAAATATGGTGGCTCGGATTTCAACTCTGAGTGTCCCCGGACTTCTGCCTTTTGGGTTGAGAACGCACAACACTATCCGACCCCTTCCGTTTGTGTGGTGTTGGGGGTGGCGGTGCCGATGGTCGCGACGGTGGCAACGGCCGAGGTGCACCAAGACTAAGCCCTTCCATTAGAGTTTCCAAATTTGTTGACGGCTTGGGTATCGATGCCTTTGGAGCAACAAGCTGTGGCATCGGTTGAACAAAATTAACAGCTGGGACCTTAGGTTGAAGAGGATTAGATTATGTCGATTTCAAAGTAAGAAAATCCTCACTGGCACTTGTTCGTCACTCGGAGTCCCTGTTTGTGCGGGAACAGGTACTGCCAGAGACGACAGAAGAAGAGTAGAGAATACTACTAGGCTGAACACGGATGGCATAAAGGCTTGTGGGGGGAAGAGACCAGCTCTGTGTTCTACCGTTCTGCATCGAAGGTAATTTATATACTTAGATTTTAGCGCGTGGCTAAGCGCTAGGCGAGATAACGGATGATACCACAAGATTAAGAAATATTAAGCCGAGCAGGTGAGCCTGCGAGTGTCTTTTTTTTTATGCAAGTCACCAGGGCGCACCAGGTGACATTTTGCATGTTTGTAGCATTAAATTTCTGAAGGATGTGGACGCTCAAGTGCTCAAGTGCTCAAAATGCTTAGGAGGTTAGAGTGTTCGGAACTCATGGAGAACCCGCGGATCATCGCTCTCATATATCAGTGCCATAGCAACGCATCTTACTTGCGGACTCGTTTCAAATTTGATCCGGATCTCCAAGCTACCCCCTGCAAAGCCTAGCAGACGAGTTCAAGTTTTTGAAAGTAGTGGGCTATTGTCTTTTGTGCAAGTCATTAATCACCGGCACCTGCATCGTATCGGTTTCAAGGTGGAAAAGTGTGGACGTGTCGTAGCAACGTGTTGGAGTCTCTCTCCGGATCTCTCCGGATTTCCCCGGACTCCTCATCGATGGCAAAAGCAAAGCTCTCAACAACTCCATATAATGCACCAGCAGCACGTTCTGTGTTTTCATTCATTGATGTGGACTTCATACCACCTGAGCGTCCTGATAGAGAAGAGTACGAAGGGGGTAAAGACGATGACCAGCAGGAAATTCCAACCATGATACCTGAACAGAGACCATGGGCATCACAGACCACCATTCGTCTTCCCCCTCCAAAAGCACGGATAACTACTCGAAGCACTGCTTATAGATCAGAGGAAGCGGATGAGTCCGATACTGATTCAGAAACCACAGACGATCAATCAGACAAGAAACGAACTTTTTGTGCTCAAGAATTCCGCGAGCCAATAGTGTCGAAAGATACCCATGCGCTCGGATACGCATAAGTCAACTGTTTCTATTTTCGATTATTTCCTTTTATATTTCTGATCTGTATTACTAACCTCAGTCGTCTTGCTATACACTGCGACTGAGGTATGGACATTATTCATATACATACACGAATACTTACTTAGTCTATCTAGCTAACATATTGCCTTTAGACGACAACAAATAGTGGTATTCAAGGTTCCACTTTTCGGCTACTTTTAGCATACTTTTATGCTACTTTTGGTTTTACTTTTTTGTTACTTTTCAGCTAAAGAGGAGATAAAAAAGCAGAAGTAGAATGAAAAGGATGACTGGTCAATGGTCATCCTTTTATTCTACTTCTACTTTTCGTCTCCTTTTT